>JAVSCE010016962.1:0-128324 GCA_032199065.1 Smutsia gigantea | reverse complement strand
CAACATTACATCTGCTAATCGTAATGCCCCTTTTTCCCTCTTATCCCTCCCTTCCCGCCCATTTTCCCAGTCCCTTTCCCTTTGGTAACTATTAGTCCGTTCTTGGGTTCTGTGAGGCTGCTGCTGTTTTGTTCCTTCAGTATTTTTTCTTTGTTCTTATACTCCACATCTGAGTGAAATCATTTGATACTTGTCTTTTTCGGCGTGGCTTATTTCACTGACCATAATACCCTCTAGCTCCATCCATGTTGCAAATGGTAGGATTTGTTTTCTTCTTATGGCTGAATAATATTCCATTGTGTATAGGTACCACATCTTCTTTATCCATTCATCTACTGATGGACACTTAGGTTGCTCCCATTTGTTGGCTATTGTAAATAGTGCTGCAATAAACATAGGGGTGCATCTGTCCTTTTCAAATTGGGCTGCTGCATTCTTAGGGTAAATTCCTAGGAGTGGAATTCCTGAGTCAAATGGTATTTCTATTTTGAGTTTTTTGAGGAACCTCCATACTGCTTTCACAATGGTTGAACTAATTTGCATTCCCACCAGCAGTGTAGGAGGGTTCCCTTTTCTCCACATCCTCGCCAACATTTGTTGTTGTTTGTGTTTTGGATGTTGGCCATCCTCACTGGTTTGAGGTGATATCTCATTGTGGTTTTAATCTGCATTTCTCTGATGATTAGCGATGTGGAGCATCTTTTATGTGCCTGTTGGCCATCTGAATTTCTTCTTTGGAGAAGTGTCTATTCATTTCCTCTGCCCATTTCTTAATTGGATTATTTGCTTTCTGTTTGTTAAGGTGCATGAGTTCTTTATATATTTTGGATTTCAACCCTTTATCAGATACGTTTTTTATGAATATAGTCTCCCATACTGTAGGATGTCTTTTTGTTCTACTGATGGTGTCCTTTGCTGTACAGAAGCTTTTCAGCTTGATATAGTCCCACTTGTTCATTTTTGCTTTTGTTTCCCTTGCCCGGGGAGATATGTTCATGAAGAAGTTGCTTTATGTCCAAGAGATTTTTGCCTATGTTTTTTTCTAAGAGTTTTATGGTTTCATGACTTACACTCAGGTCTTTGATCCAACTTGAGTTTACCTTTGTGTATGGGGCTAGACAGTAGTCCAGTTTCATTCTCTTACATGTAGCTGTCCAGTTTTTCCAACACCAGCTCCTGAAGAGGCTGTCATCTTCCCATTGTATATCCAAGGATCCTTTATCAAATATTAATTGACTGTATATGTTTGGGTTAATGTTTGGATTTTCTATTCTGTTCCACTGGTCTGTAGGTCTGTTTTTGTGCCAATACCAAATTGTCTTGATTACTGTGGCTTTGTAGTAGAGCTTGAAGTCAGGGAGTGTAATTCCCCTGTTTTATTCCTCCTTCTCAGGATTGATTTGGCTATTCGGGGTCTTTTGTGGTTCCATATGAATTTTAGAATTATTTGTTCCAGTTCATTGAAGAAAGCTGTTGGTAGTTTGATAGGGATTGCATTGAATCTGTAGATTGCTTTAGGTAGTGTAGCCATTTTGACAATATTTATTACTCCTAGCCAAGAGCATGGGATGCATTTCCATTTGTTAGTGTCCTCTTTAATTTCTCTTAGGAGTGTCTTGTAGTTTTCAGAGTACAGGTCTTTCACTTCCTTCGTTAGGTTTATTCCTAGGTATTTTATTCTTTTTGATGCAATTGTGAATGGAATTGTTTTTCTGATTTCTCTTTCCGTTAGTTCATCATTAGTGTATAGGAAAGCAACTGATTTCTGTGTGTTAATTTTATATCCTGCAACTTTGCTGAATTCAGATATTAGTTCTGGTAATTTTGGAATGGTGTCTTTAGGGTTTCTTATGTACAGTATGTCATCTGCAAATAGTGACAATTTGACTTCTTCTTTACCAATCTGGATGCCTTGTATGTCTTTGTTTTGTCTGATTGCTGTGGCTAGGACCTCCAGTACTATGCTGAATAACAGTGGAGAGAGTGGGCATCCCTGTCTTGTTCCCTGATCTTAGATGAAAAGCTTTCAGCATCTCGCCGTTAAGTATGATGTTAGCTGTGGGTTTGTCATATATAGCCTTTATGATGTTGAGGTACTTGCCGTCTATACCCATTTTGTTGAGAGTTTTAATCAGGAATGGATGCTGAATTTTGTCAAATGCTTTTTCAGCATCTATGGAGATGATCATGTGGTTTTTGTTCTTCTTTTTGTTGATGTGGTGGATGATGTTGATGGATTTTCGAATGTTGTACCATCCTTGCATCCCTGGGATGAATCCCACTTGATCATGGTGTATGGTCCTCTTGATGTATTTTTGAATTCAGTTTGCTAATATTTTGTTGAGTATTTCTGCATCTACGTTCATCAGGGATATTGGTCTATAATTTTCTTTTTTGGTGAGGTCTTTGCCCAGTTTTGGTATTAGAGTGATGCTGACTTCAAAGAATGAGTTTGGAAGTATTCCCTCCTCTTCTATTTTTTGGAAAACTTTAAGGAGAATCGGTGTTATTTCTTCTCTATATGTCTGGTAGAATTCAGAGTTGAATCCATCAGGCCCGGGGGTTTTGTTCTTGGGTAGTTTTTTGATTACCGATTCAATTTCGTTGCTGGTGATTGGTCTGTTTAGTTTTTCTGTTTCTTGCTTGGTCAGGCTTGGAAGGTTGTATTTTTCTAAGAAGTTGTCCATTTCTTCTATGTTTTCCAGCTTGTTAGCATATCGATTCTCATACTATTCTCTTATAATTCTTTGTATTTCTGTGGGGTCCGTCGTGATTTTTCCTTTCTTGTTTCTGATTCTGTTTACGTGTGTAGATTCTTTTTCTCTTAATAAGTCTGACAAGGGGTTTATCTATTTTGTTTATTTTTTCAAAGAACCAGCTCTTGGTTTTATTGATTTTTTCTATTGTTTTATTCTTCTCAATTTTATTTATTTCTTCTCTAATTTTATTATGTCCCTCCTTCTGGTGACTTTGGGCCTCATTTGTTCTTCTTTTTCCAATTTCAGTAATTGTGTCTTTAGACTATTCATTTGGGAATGTTCTTCCTTCTTTAAATAGGCCTGGATTGCAATATACTTTCCTCTTAGAACTGCCTTTGCTGCGTCCCACAGAAGTTGTGGCCTTGTGTTGTTGTTGTCATTAGTCTCCATATGTTCTTTGATTTCTGTTTTGATTTGGTCATTAACCCATTGATTAATTAGGAGAGTGTTGTTAAGTCTCCATGTATTTGTGAGCCTTTTTGATTTCTTTCTAAAATTTATTTCTAGTTTTATACCTTGGTGATCTGAGAAGTTGGTTGGTAGGATTTCAATATTTTTGAAATTACTGAGGTTCTTTTTGTGGCCTAGTATGTGGTCTATTCTGGAAAATGTTCCATGTGCACTTGAGAAGAATGTGTATCCTGTTGCTTTTGGGTGTAGAGTTCTGTAGATGTCTGTTAGGTCCATCTGTTCTAGTGTGTTGTTCAGTGCCTCTGTGTCTTTACTTATTTTCTGTCTGGTTGATCTGTCCTGTGGAGTGAGCGGTGTGTTGAAGTCTCCTAAAATGAATGCATTGCTGTCTATTTCCTCCTTTAATTCTGTTAGTATTTGTCTCACATATGCTGGCGCTCTTGTGTTGGGTGCATATATATTTATAATGGTTATATCTTCTTGTTGGACTGACCCCTTTATCATTATGTAATGTCCTTCTTTATCTTTTGCTACTTTCTTCGTTTTGAAGTCTATTTTGTCTGATACAAGTACTGCAACACCTGCTTTTTTCTCCTTGTTGTTTGCATGAAATATCTTTTTACATCCCTTCACTTTTAGTCTGTGTATATCTTTGGGTTTGAGGTGAGTCTCTTGTAAGCAGCATATAGATGGGTCTTGCTTTTTTATCCATTCTGTTACTCTGTGTCTTTTGATTGGTGCATTCAGTCCATTTACATTTAGGGTGATTATTGATAGATATGTACTTATTGCCATTGCTGGCTTTAGATTCGTGGTTACCAAGGGTTCAAGGGTTGCTTCTTTACTATCTAACAATCTAACTTAACTTTCTTGTTAAGTTATTGTAAACACAGTCTGATGTTTCTTTATTTCTCTCCCTTCTTATTCCTCCTCCTCCGTTCTTTCTATAATAGGTGTTTTATTCTTTGCCTTTAGTTAGTATTTGGATGGTCTGCTTTCTTTGCTATGATTTTATTTTCTCTGGTGACATCTTTTTAGCCTTAGGTGTGCTTCCATCTAGAGCAGTCCATTTAAGATATCCTGTAGTGGTGGTTTATGAGAGGCAAACTCTCTCAACTTTCGTTTGTCTGGAAATTGTTTAATCCCTCCATCATATTTAAATGATAATCGTGCTGGATACAATATTCTTGGTTCGAGGCCCTTCTGTTTCATAACGTTAAATATATTATGCCATTCTCTTCTGGCCTGTAAGGTTTCTGTTGAGAAGTCTGATGATAGTCTGATGGGTTTTCCTTTGTAGGTGATCTTTTTTCTCTCTCTAGCTGCCTTTAATACCCTGTCTTTATCTTTGATCTTTGCCATCTTAATTATTATGTGTCTTGGTGTTGTCTTCCTTGGGTCCCTTGTGTTGGGAAATCTGTGGGCTTCGGTGGACTGCGAGACTATTTCCTTCCCCAGCGAGGGAAAGTTTTCAGCAATTATTTCTTCAAAGACACTTTCTATCCCTTTTTCTCTCTCTTCTTCCTCTGGTACTCCTATAATGCGAATATTGTTCCGTTTGGATTGGTCACACAGTTCTCTTAATATTCTTTCATTCCTAGAAATCCTTTTATCTCTCTCTGCCTCAGCTGCTCTGTACTCCTGTTCTCTGTTTTCTATTCCATTAACAGTCTCTTGCATCTCATCCATTCTGCTGTTAAGCCCGTCGATCGCTTGTCTGATTTCTGCATTGTCTTTCCTCACTTCCCTCACTTCCTCCCTCAGCTCTTGCACATTTCTCTGTAGGTCCATCAGCATGGTATGACTTTTATTCTGAATTCTTTTTCAGGAAGACTGTGCATTTCCATCCCTTCAGGCTCCTTCTCTGGGGTTGTCTGGTTGATTTTGGTCTGAACCATATTCCTGTGTCTTTTCATGGCTATAGAATTGGTCACTGGTAGTTACCACGTATGTCAGCTGGGCTCTTTAAGACTTTAAAAAGAGAAAAAAAAGAGAGAAAAAAAAAGAAAAAAGAAAGAAAGAAAAAAAGGAAAAAAAATAACGAAACGAAAAAACAAAAAACAAAACAAAAAAACGCCCACGGGAGTAGATTCTGTGGGAATGCTGTAGGTGGCGCTGTTGCCCCACTATTCTGCAGCCATGGCCGCGCCGCTCCGCAGGGCCCTTTATTGCTCTGGCAGGGGTGGGAAAGAACAGGAGGCTGTTGATCTCAGTGAGAAGTGTAAGTATGGCTATGCTTCCCCAGTCACCAGCTAAGGCGTCTGAAACTCCCCAGGACTCCCAGCCTGCTGGGCTGAGTGTGCTGGGGTGATCCGGCTCCTCCGCTGGGCTCCTGTCTCTTTAAGACCGCTGAAGAAAGCGCACGCTTTTTTTTTTCCTTCCCGGGAGCAGGCTGCAAGCACCCTGGTGCATTCCCCGCTCAGATCCTGCCCCTCTGTCTCTCCAATCTCTGCTGCACTGAGTGACGTGGGTCAGTGCTCCCCGCGCAGATCACCGGGGCTGGCTACTTCGCGGGGTGCACTTCCACTCCCTCCTGGCTCTGAATCCTCTCCTCCCGCAGGTGCGCTGGGGTGGGGGAGGGCTCGGGTCCGCCGGGTCGCGGCTCCGGATCTTACCCGCCTCTTGGGGTGCTGAGTCCTCTCGGGTGTAGCTGCACGCTGTGCGCTTTCCTGTGTATTCTGGTGTCTCTTTTAGGAATAGATGTATTTGCTGTGTTTTTGTAGATAAATATAGTGTTGGGAGGAGATTTCTGCCGCCCTGCTCACGCCGCCATCTTCCCGGAAGTCCTCAGGCTCTTTCAATGGATAATTACATTATTTCTAATTTTCCCCTGATGATTGTATAACAAATACTCTTGGTATATAAATTGTGGTATTTCTGGTTATTTTCCAAGGATAAGTTTTTAGAAATTGAATTAAGTATATGTATTTCAAATGTTTTTGATACAGATTACTGAACGGTCCTCTAAAGAGTTATATCCATCTATGGTGGTTTCCAGCAGCAAAAAATGTTTTAAATTTCTGTAAATTTAAGGAACTAAAAAAGGCTGTATTAATGTTTTGCTTGGTATTTCTTTGATTATCACTGAGAATGAAAATTTTTTCATGATTATTGCTCACTTGTATTTCTTTTTTTAATGTTCTGTTTTCCATGTATTTGGTCTATTTTTATATCTTGGTGTTTGTTCACCTTCTTATTCATTTAGAAGTTTATAAGATAATTATATAGTATGTAACTGTTATAATTGAGTTTGTCTTTTTCTTTTGCTAATTTATCTTCTTTTCTTTCTTATACATTACAAAAGTAATAGATGCTCAATGTAAAGATACAGAAAATTATAATACACAAAAATACTGAAGATCTCCTGAATTATCCTCTCCAATTGACAATTTGGTGTATACTCCTCCACATGTTTTTTCCTATCCATACTCTACCAATTACATTTCTTTTCAACATTGGAATCATAATACATATATTGATGTTAACTTGATTTTTCAATTGCTATATCTTATAAATATCTTGTCAATATATACAGCTTTATCTTTTCTTTAATAGTTGAATACCATTATGGCTATATTGTTTTTTTAACACAGAATTTTACATTTTTATTGACTCATTCATTAAGTCTTTTTTTACGGCATATTGCTTAATTTTCATGTTTAGAAAGTTCTCAGTTTTTAATGACAATTCTCTGGTGGACTATTAAATAAATTATCCTCATTTTAAGAGATAAGCTATGCTGTATAAGAGGGAAGACTACATACTTGTGAAATGTAGGGAAAGGCCTGAAAAACTGCTTTGCAAACAGTGGGGAAGATAGTGTTTTGATAAAATAAGATATATTGAAATGACTATTTTAAGTGAGTAAAATTCAGAATACATTACCATTTCAGCTGGTTTCAACAGCTAATTTTTTAAGAAGTTTGACATACAGCAATAATCTCCAAAATAGAGAACTCTTCCTTCCATAAAATATTCATGAAAAAATTAGTCAGTGTGTTAGAGGCTGGGAATGCAATGATGAGAAAACACAGACACACACATGTATACAAACACACATAATCCCTGCTCTTATGGACTTTACCGTCAAGTGGGGAGACAAACATTATTCCAATAATTACACAAAAAAAACATACAATAACACATTGCTCTGTGTGTGACAGAGGAAGACTAGGACGATGTGAGATGATAAAGAGGGATCTGTCCTTGGCATGGAACATCTTGAAAGCTACCCTGGGGTGTCAGCTGTTAGGGAATGGGGATGGAGAAGTGGAGTCTGGTGGCTGGTAAGGGGGTGCATTAGGAGTAGGGACCTGCAGCTGGAAGGGGTTTGGGAGGCTGCCGCAAGGTGAGGACTAAGCCAAATGCCTGCAGTGAGGAGTATTTCTCTGCTGAAGTATTTAAATTCAGTTTTCATCACTTAAAAATGATGTTACTACAGACTATCAGTGTGTAATCCTTGCTTTCCTGGGGATTAGGTGAACATAGAAGCCCTGGGCTGGAAAAGAAAAGGCAGGAGTGAGGGTGATGTTACTAAAGGCCAGGGAAAGAGGTCTTCTTAAAGAGGAGACAGTGAGGGCTGCGAAGAGAGCAGGAAAATGGCCTTTGAATTTCACAGCATGGAGGTCAACAGCCTTCAGAAATGCCTAAACTGCGCTGACATTGTATAAGGGGTCTCACACATCGTCTCCACTGCCTGTGCCTTCTGTTGGCATGGGAGAGCAGAGCTGCTTTAGATCCAGCACAAAGTGCGGGAAATCCCACCACATTCTCACAACAACCATCATGGTGCTGTAAACAAGACCATTTTAAGGTAACACATTTTTCACAAGGCATTTATTACCACATCCTTTGATATCAGACTCGACCAGGCTCACGTTAAAAAACACAAAGCACACGTTTCTTCTGTAATGCTGTATGAATCTAGATCTTCAGAACCGAAGTTCTATGAGATGTACTGTTGTCTTTTTAAGATAAAGTGTGTATTAACGGTACAGGAATCTACCAGCTATTGAAAACCACAGGACGTCCACCCCTGTTGTACATTTATTTCTAGAAGAAATTTCTAAAAAATATGCCATGGAACTGGATGAAAGTAGTTTTCTAAATTGAAATAAGACTTTATTATCATAACTAACAATTCTCAAGATAAAAACAGAGCACATAATGTCTAGTGAATGCAACAGAAAGATTCCAAAATAAATAGTTTCTATATATCAAGTTCTCTTAAATTGCAAATATACAATATTTATTAGTCTTTACCTGAATGAATAATTTATTAAGGCCCTCATAGAGTTACTCTTCATCAAGAATAAAATTCTACATATATGGGAATAATGTTTACAAAAGCACTTAATTAACAATTGAATGTAATTAATGATTGTTAAAATAACAAAACAGTACTACATTTCATAGTGTGTATGTGTGCATGTGTGTCATGATTTTTAAAGTTCTAGTGAGTCATACTCTAAAATGTAACTAAGCAACACATTAACTTTAGTCATACAATATGGTTAAGATCATGATAGTAAGATAAATTATGTCATTTATATCCATATATACACACACACATACACACACATAATTTCCTCTTTGAGGATTTTAGGAGAATATATGTTATGGTTAATTCTTGCTACATTACATTTTATTTACAGATTGAGAAGTTTAATACACAACTATTTGATAGTAAATAGTTCATTAGAACTTAACTATATATGCTATACTTTTATATACATAATTGCATTTAAAAATCTGTTTTTCAGAGAAGGATTAAAGATGGCGGCATGAGAGATGAGACAAAGGCTTCCTCTTAAAACTGCAAATAATACAAAAATATAACTAATACAACTAATCCTGAAAGAGCGACAGGAAAGAGGGCTGTGTCAAACTGCATATACCTGGAGAAAAGAATAAACCTCACGGAATAGGGTAATGTACCAAAGCATGGCCCGGTGGGACCCAAGCACTTCCCCCACCCCAGGTCACCAGTGGGAGGAAGAGAAACAGAGTGGGGAGGGAGTGGAGGCCTGGAACTGATGAATACCTAACTCCAGAGATCTGATCTGGGAGCACAAACCTACATTTCATGGTGTTTTCATTGTACTCTCGTGAGTAGGGGGGATGGAAAGCTAAGACAGGCAGAATATCTGGAGAGACTGAGATTTCAGCCACTTGTGGAAAGCAGGGATCCATATCCGGCTGCTCTGGGACAAAAGAAAGGTGGGCAGTCTGAGAGACTTCCTAACAGCAAGAGAGCTGCTAAAGGGGCAAGGATTGCACAGAGCTTACTGGTCAGGAGAAAGGACAGGTAGACAAAATTGTCTGGGTGCACTCTGCCCAGCAGGTTGGGAACTTTCACTATCTTCGGGAGCTCCAGCTCCTTGACTGGCTACAGAGCTCCAAAGACCCCCTCCGTGATATGCAGCCTACTGAGGCTTTCTTCCAGCCAGCTCCACCTGGCTTGCAAACTGGCAAACCCTACCCTGGAGTTAGGCCAGCCAGAGGGAAGCCCCATCTACAGCAACTACAAACAAAAAGCACAGAGGCTTATACCTGTGTGCTCGGCCCACTGCTTCTGGCAGTGGAGACAGGCATAGCAGCTGGGAAGCAGGAAACAGCTCTTTCCTCTCCCCGGGCACCAATACCGCCCCTCTGCAGCCCTCGACATTGCTTCAGGGCTGATTAGCTCCAGAGAGTAGAGCTTCTGGGCACTAGAGGGCACCATATACAAATATGAAACACGAAAGGAACCTGGTTCAAAGTAAAATTATGAATACAACCCCTGAGAAAGATTCAAATGAAACAGACCTCATGAACTTCCTGAAAGGGATTACGAAATAAAAATCATTAACATGCTCATGGAGGTATGGAAAGATATTCAAGAACTTGGGGAGGAATTCCGGTCAGAGATCCAATCATTACTGAACACAGTATCAGAAATTAAACACTCAATGGAAAAATTTAAAAGCAGATTAGATATGGTGGAGGAGATGATAAATGAAATAGAAATTAGAGAAGAGGAATACAAAGAAGCTGAGGCACAGAGAGAAAAAAGGATCTCTAAGAATGAAAGAATATTGAGAAAATTGTGTGACCAATCCAAACGGAGAAATATTCACATTTTAGGGGTACCAGAAGAAGAAGAGAGAAAAAGGGATAGAAAGTGTCTTTGAGGAGGTAATTGCTGAAAACTTCCCCAATCTGGGGGAGGAGATAGTCTCTCAGGTCATGGAGGTGCACAGATCTCCCAACGCAAGGGACCCAAGGAAGACAACACCAAGACATATAGTAATTAAAATGGCAAAGATCAAGGATAAGGACAGAGTATTAAAAGCAGCCAGAGAGAGAAGTAAGATCACATACAAAGGAAAGCCCATCAGCCTATCATCAGACTTCTCAGCAGAGACCTTACAGGACAGAAGGGAGTGGCATGATGTATTTAATGCAATGAAGCAGAAGGGCCTGAACCAAGATTACTTTATCGGGCAAGATTATCATTTAAATTTGAAGGAGGGACTAAACAATTTCCAGATAAGCAAAATCTGAGAGAATTTACCTCCCACACACCATCTCTACAGTGTATTTTGGAGGGACTGCTATAGATGGAAGTGTTCCTAAGGTTTAATAGCTGTCACCAGAGGTAATAAAACCACAGTAAAGAAAGTAGAACAGTTAATTACTAAGCAAATGCAAAATTAAATCAAGATCCCCAAAGTCAATCAAGGGATAGACAGAGTACAGAATATGATACCTGAAGAATGGAGGAGGAAGAAAAAGAAGGAGTAAAAAAGAACCTTTAGACTATGTTTGTAATAGCATATTAAGTGAGTTAAGTTAGACTCTTAGATAGTAAGGAAGTTAACTTGAACCTTTGGTAACCATGAATCTAAAGCCTGCAATGCCAAGAAGTACACACCTATCAATAATCACCTTAAATGTAAATGGTCTGAATGCACCAATCAAAAGACATAGAGTCAGTGAATGGATTAAAAAAAAGACCCATCTATATGCTGCCTGCAAGAGACTCACTTTAAACCCAAAGACATACACAGACTAAAAGTAAAGGGACGGAAAAAGATATTTCATGCAACTAATAGGGAGAAAAAAGCAGGAGTTGCAGTACTTGTACCAGACGAAATAGACTTCAAAACAAAGAAAGTCACAAGAGACAAAGAAGGACATTACATAATGATAAAGGGGTCAAACCAAGAAGATATAACCATTATAAGTATCTATGCACCCAACACAGGAGCACCTACATATGTGAAACAAATACTAACAGAATTAAAAGGGGACATAGAATGCAAGGCATTAATTTTAGGACACTTCAACACTCCACTCACTCCAAAAGACAGATCAACCAGACAAAAATAAGTAATGAGACAGCAGCACTGAACAACACATTAGAACAGATGTACCTAACAGACATGGACTGAACTCTACACCCAAAAGCAGCAGAATTCACATTCTTCTCAAATGCACATGGAATATTTTCAAGAATAGATCATATTCTAGGCCACAAAAAGAGCCTTGGTAAATTCAAAAATATTGAAATTGTACCAACCAGCTTCTCAGATCACAAAGGTATGAAACTAGAAATAAATTATGCAAAGAAAATGAAAAATCCCACAAACACATGGAGGCTTCACAACATGCTCCTAAATAACCAACGGATCAATGACCAAATAAAAACAGAGATCAAGCAATATATGGAGACAAATGACAACAATAATTCAACACCGAAATATCTGTGGGATGCAGCAAAAGCCATGCTAAAAAGAAAGTATATTGCAATACAGGTCTACCTCAGGAAAGAAGAACAATCCCATATGAACAGTCTAAACCCACAATTAACAAAACTAGAAAATGAAGAACAAATGAGGCCCACAGTCAGTAGAAGGAGGGACATAACAAAGATTGGAGCAGAAATAAATAAAATCAAGAAGAATAAAACAATACAAAGAATCAGTGAAAGCAGGAGCTGGTTCTTTGAGAAAATGAACAAAATAGATAAAACCCTAGTGAAACTTATCAAGAAAAAAAGCAAGTCTACACACGTAAACAGAATCAGAAATGAGAAAGGAAAAATCACTACAGACACCACAGAAATACAAAGAATTATTAAAGAATACTATGACAAATTATATGCTAACAAACTGGATAACCTAGAAGAAATGAACAGCTTTCTAGAAAAATACCACCTTCCAAGGTTGACCCAGAAAGAAATAGAAAATTTTAATAGGCCAATTACCAGCAATGAAATTGAACTGGTAATCAAAAAACTACCTAAGAACAAAACTCCTTGACCAGATGGCTTTACTGCTGAATTTTCTTAAACAGTTAGTGAAGATCTAACACCCATCCTCCTTAAATTTTTCCAAAGAGTACAAGAAGAGGAAACACTTCCAAACTCATTCTATGAGGCCAGCATCACTCTAATACCAAAACCAGGCAAAGACACCACAAAAAAAGAAAATTACAGACCAACATCCCTGATGAACATAGATACAAAAATACTCAACAAAATATTAGCAAACCGAATTCAAAAATACATCAGAAAGATCTTCCATCATGATCAAGTGGGAATCATTCCAGGGGTGCAAGGCTGGTACAACATTCAAAAATCCATCAACATCATCCACCACATCAGAAAAAGAAGGACAAAAACCACATGATCATCTCCATAGATGCTGAAAAAGCATTTGACAAAATTCAACATCCATTCATGATAAAAACTCTCAACAAAATGGGTACGGAGGGCAAGTGCCTCAACATAATAAAGGCCATATATGACAAACCCACAGCCAACATCATACTTGACAGCGAGAAGCTGAAAGCTTTTCCTTTAAGATCGGGAACAAGACAAGGATGACCATTCTCCCCACTTTTATTCAGCATAGTACTGGACGTCCTAGCCAAAGCAATCAGACAACAAAGAAATAAAAGGCATCCAGATTGGCAAGGAAGAAGTTAAACTGTCCGTGTTTGCAGATGACATGATATTGTACATAAAAAAACCCTAAAGAATCCACTCCAAAACTACTAGAGCTAGTATCTGAATTCAGGAAAGTTGCAGGATACAAAATTAATATGCAGAAATCTGTGGCATTCCTATATACTAACAATGATCTAGCAGAAAGAGAAATCAGGAAAACAATTCCATTCACAATTGCATCAAAAAGAATGAAATACCTAGGAATAAACCTAACCAAGGAAGTGAAAGATCTATACTCTCAAAACTGCAAGACACTCATGAGAGAAATTAAAGAAGATACCAATAAATGGAAACACATCCCGTGCTCATGGATAGGAAGATTTAATATTGTCAAAATGGCCATCCTGCCTAAAGCAATCTACATATTTAATGCAATTTGTATCAAAATACCAACAGCATTCTTCAACGAACTAGAGAAAATCATTCTAAAATTCACATGGAACCACAAAAGACCCCGAATAGCCAAAGCAATACCCAAAGCAATCCTGAGAAGGAAGAATAAAGCTGGGGGTATTACTCTCCCAAACTTCAAGCTCTACTACAAAGCCACAGTAATCAGGACAATTTGGTACTGGCACAAAAACAGACCCATAGACCAATGGAACAGTCTAGAGAGCCCTGATATAAACCCAAGCATATATGGTCAATTAATATACAATAAAGGAGCCATGGATATACAATGGGGAAATAATCGCCTCTTCAACAGCTGGTATTGGCAAAACTGGACAACTACATGCAAGAGAATGAAACTGGATTACTGTCTAACCCCATTCTCAAAAGTAAACTCAAAATGGATCAAAGACCTGAATGTAAGTCATGAAACCATAAAACTCTTAGAAGACAACATAGGCAAATATCTCCTGAATATAAGCATGAAAAACTTCTTCCTGAACGCATCTCCTAGAACAAGGGAAACAAAAGCAAAAATGAACTCATGGGACTACATCAAACTAAAAAGTTTCTGTATGGCAAAGGGCACCATCAACAGAACAAAAAGGCATCCTACAATATGGGAGAATATATTTGTAAATGACATATCCGACAAGGGGTTAACATCCAAAATATATAAAGAACTCACACACCTCAACACCAAAAAAGCAAATAACCTGATTTAAAAAATGGGCAGAGGATATGAAGAGACAATTCTCCAAAAAAGAAATTCAGATGGCCAACAGACATATGAAAAGATGCTCCACATCACTAATTATCAGGGAAATGCAAACTAAAACCACAGTGAGATATCATCTCACACCAGTTAGGATGGCCAGCATTGAAAAAACTAAGAACAACAAATGCTGGCGAGAATGCTGAGAAAGGGGAACCCTCCTACACTGCTGGTGGGAATGTAAGCTAGTTTAACCATTGTGGAAAGAAATATGGAGGTTCCTCAAAAAACTAAAAATAGAAATACCGTTTGACCCGGGAATCCCACTCCTTGGAATTTACCCAAAGAATACAACTTCTCAGATTCAGAAGGACATATGCACCCCTCTGTTTATTGCAGCACAGTTTACAATAGCCAAGATATGGAAGCAACCTAAGTGTCCATCAGTAGATGAATGGATAAAGAAGAGGTGGTACATATACACAATGGAATACTATTCAGCCATAAGAAAGAAACAAATCCTACCATTTGCAGCAACATGGATGGAGCTGGAGGAAATTATGCTCCCCAATGAAATAAGCCAGGCGGAGAAAGACAAGTGCCAAATGATTTCCCTCATTTGTGGAGTATAACAACACAGCAAAATTGAAGGAACAAAATAGCAGCAGACTCATAGACTCCATGAAGGGACTACTGGTTACCAAAGGGAGGGGTGTGGGAAGGCGGGTGGGGAGGAAGGGAGAAGGGGATTGAGGGGTATTATGTTCAGTACACATGGTGTGGGGGGTCACGGGGAAAACAGTGTAGCACAGAGAAGGCAAACAGTGAATTGGGGCATCTTACTACACTGATGGACAGTGACTGCATTGGGGTATGGGTGTGGACTTGATATGGGAAAAAGTAGTAACCACATTGTTTTTTCATGTGAAACCTTCATAAGAATGTATATCAATAATACCTTAATAAAAATTTTTAAATAAAATACATTGTACCAATTGGCAAAAAAAAAAACCTGCCACCAACCAGTCTGAACTGGCCTGCCTTGTTTTCTGGGCTCTCCTTGCCCTCCATATACAAGGCCAGTTTCCGATTTCTCCACGGAGACTCCTGGGTTTTCAAATCAAGTCTCCACACATTATTAGAGCCAAATATGTCTCCAGACATTGCTAAGTGTTCCCTTGGGTCAGAACCGCTCCCATCTGTACTGTTGAGATCCAGCCACTGCCCTAGAACTACAAAAATCACCCGTTCCAGTAAGTACAATGTGAACATTAGGAAGAGTGGAATGGGACTTTTTTGGAGTTACTTCAAGCCTTTTATCAGAGGCATTTAATTTCTTTAAGCCCCAGTACTCCTAATCCTATACTAATTATTGACTCAATTTCTATACTAACTCTGGTGCCTAGTAAAGAGTGGGGGCTGGGCATGGGGAGGTCACAAGTAAAGACGAGAACTGCTTGAACTTGACACATCTGCTCCTCAAATTTCCTAATGTTACTGCAAAACTTGTTTCTTTTCTCAAAAGAAAGGAAGACTTTAAGATGTTGATGTTATCAAATAAATAAGCTTGTGTTTTTTCAAAATATTTTAGACAAACTCTAGACAAAACTCCAAAATCAGAAAGGATTTTTTAAAGTAGTGTGGCCCTCCTGAATTTTAATTTTTTTTAAATTAACAAAACATATTCAGTGTAGCCAGAGAAAATTTATCCATAGGTAGCTAAGTAATCTGTCTTGGAAACATATACTTAATTCTTAGCTTTCTGAGACATTAATGTGTAAATTCATTTTCATGGATGTACTATCTGATCCCCATTTTCTCTCTGTATTTTTCAATCTTAAATGACATTAAAAAAAATTTTTTTTATTATATATGTACGTGTATGTTGTTGAAAGAATGGTAATAAAGTGAATACCCATGTAACTAAAAAAAATCTGTTTTATAATTTTCAATAACAAACATCAACAGTTTAAGATAAAGGAAATTTCTCCTCTCTTAAATCTTGGAGCCTTATATCAGATTAATCTTCCTAAAATTCTGCTTTCCTCTTAAGTGTGACATATGTGATTATTCAGTGGCTTCCCATTTCTTACAGAATGAAGTTCACCTCTTTATTCTGATATTCAGAACACTCCACTATTTATTTGGCCTCTATTTCCAAGTCAGGCTCTTCACTGATTTAGTTTCAGTGAAGTTCGTTCTCACCCTGAGTTTGTTCCTTACCTCCAGTATTCTGCCTCTTTCTCATCTTCAAATCCCGTGATCTTTGAAGTTTCTGAAATCTTGGCCGATGCTTCTGATGCCTTCCTCTGATCTTGTCATCACTCACGTAGGCTCTTACATGGCCACTACTGTTACGTACTTTTACTGAACTAGACTTGTCTCTTCAACCAAATGGTAAATTCCTTGAAGTGTCATTGATGTCTAGCACAAAGTATGTAATTATAAGCATATGCTAGTACCATCTTAGTTACCTCTGACATTTTACTTTATTCTTACAATTTTTCTTTCCATCTATAGAAACAGCACAACTGAAGGGCAAATTTACTGTTGCTGAAGCATCTGTCGTTCTCTTTCAAAGCTAAATGATTTTGCTATTTGCTCCATTTAATGATCTTCACTGTGCAACTGAAATATATAGAATCTGGAATTTCTTCAAACCAGGGACCAGTTCCTTTAAAGTCTTAGGTAAGTTCCTGCCTGTTGTGATAAACGTATTTTTACAAGTAGATTTCCTTCTCTTTCGTTGGAATATTTTGGATCAATTTATCTTGAATTGTAGAGCTTTAAAGAAAATTCCAAAGTCTTCCTTTCATTGGGTATGTTTTCCCCCTTTTCTCTGCTTACCCTTAGCACAGGGAAGGAGTTATAGAAGTGGAAGGATATATACCTTAAAAGGCCACCCTGGGCTGGGTGTAGAACTGCACAGGCAGTTTAGTGCTGCTTAAGACTATGGTGATTGAGCCTCAGATTTACAAATCCAAGGCGACTAAACCAAAACCAGCCTGGTTTTCTTCTTCCATGTAACAGTAGCGACCATTAAGCACTTCCTATGTCAGATACGATGTCTGCTACTTTATACATTACCTAATTATCAGAATCAAGTGATCATGGTGCCCTTTTGTAGAAGACAAAACAGGCTTAGAGAAGCTAAGTAACTTGGACACCTAGTCAGTGGCAGAGCTAGCGTGAGGCTGCCCAGCAGATCCCAGCGACTCTGCTCTTCCTGCACACTGTGCAGTGTCAGTGCCAGTGCCTGCTAGGAACTCTTGACAAGCCGTGCTGGTGAGGGGGGCAGCAAATACTAAAGGTCCGAAGAGGCCCCCGACACCCCTCTCCCGGCACAGGTTGCTCGACTTGGCTGTTAGGTACTTCTACTCTACTTCCGTGTCAATGTACACACCAACGGACACCCCAAATGTGGCACTGCACCTTCTGTTATGGAACACATCTTGGTAGGTGAAAAGAACGCTGGCAGTATTTACTTTTGTCAAGGCCCAGAAAAAAAATAACGGCATGAAATAATTCAACACAACAATATGTTTCATATATACATTGGAATTCTATATGTATATTTATCACAAAAGAAACTTCCGTGAGACTGTAGACGTACTCTTATTGCTGAGTTGACATGTAGATTTCCGTCTGCTGTCAGTTCACTTACCTGAACAGCAGTGAACAGAAGGATACTCCAGGGAGGCCAGAATGGTGACGGCCCTGCTCTCCCATGGGGTCTGGTTCCAAGCTCTTCTAGGGGAACGTTTGTGACAACCCCTCAGTGTCACCTTTGACCAGGTCCAGCCACATGGTCTTCCAGGAAGGATGTGGCCGTGTAAGGAGTTTTAATGGGGCAGGTACTCTTTTTCTACGATAGCTGATTAGGACCATGGGAGAAGAATGGCTATGTTCCGTTCCTGTTATTTTACACCTAAGGGAGTTTAATATACAATGGTTCTTAGTTAATGCTTTTTTAACCATCTAGGGATTTCTATGCAGATTTAACCAGTGCTTTACATTTAGTTGGGCTGAATTTTATTAATTACTATTTACCACCAGCTATATCTAACTGTATTATACATATTAAGGATGACTTGTGATGTATGAGCTTATAACCCAGTTTTCAGTCCTGAGTCATCTTAATCTCAGAGTATTTAACATGCTTCTGTAATTAAGGTTTCTTAGTAACGCTCATTTGGTGGAGGCTGGGTGCTTCTTCCCGTCGCTGAGCAGGCTGTTCTGGACCCCAACCAGCCCAGCCCCGCTGCTGTCTTGCGCTGGAGCCGCGACACCCGTTCCCTCGTCTCTAGGGAGAGGCTGGCATTTTCCCCGCCGCGTGCGGACACTGGGCCCGAGCCGCGCGGTGCAAGCGCTGGTCCACGAAGGCCGACTGGGCGCGGTGCCCGGGCATGGAAACCCGACACCTCGCAGGGAGCGGAGCCGGCCTGACTCGGGCCCATGGTCACCCCTGAGCGGCCACGAGACTTTCCCCCTCGGCGAACCAGAACCCGGAGCGCACCCGGAGACTCCGGGCCTGACCTCCGCGCCGCATGAAGCCTGGGGGCGCTCTTGTTCGGGGCTCTGCGGGGCCTGCGCCCGGAGAGCTGCCGGGTCGGGGCCAGCGAAGCCAGTCCAAGCCCTCGCTCCTTTCCCGCGGGAAGCGCTCCTCTGCAAAGGAAAACCTCAGGGAGAACGGCGCCGAGGACAGAAGCATGCCCGCCGGGACAGGTGCGCCCCGGGAGGGCGCGCGCCGCCGCGCCTGTGGGGCGCGCGCAGGCCCCACCCTAAGCCGCCGCGGCCGGGCTCCGGGTCCTGAGATGCCGGTGAAGTGGCGTGAAGGGTTGGGCTTTCTTTTTTGTTCCTAGAAATGCAACGAACAAAAAAAAAAGTACAACAATCCAAACCCAACCGTGTCGCAGAGCGCCGGTTCTTCCAGGGGCTCCGCCCCCGCCCCTGGTCCCGCCCCTGCCTCCTCCTCCTCAGTCCCGGGTTCCCGCGTCCTCGCTCGCGCGCTGCTCCGCAGGCTGGGAGGGCACCCGGGGCCGCGGACCCTCTGCTTTTCTGGTGCGCCGCTGGCGGTGGCTGCGGGCGGCGGGGGACCCCGAGAGGACCCCGCTTCCCTCCCTCGGGGAAAAGCGAGGCCCGGCGGGGAGGCAGGCCGAGGCGCCAGGAGAGGGCGAAGGCGCGGGCGCCGGTGGGACCGCGAGTCCATTTTGCAGCTGTGCCCGGCGCGTAACACGCGGTCCCCAAGACCGGAGCCCCCGGGTAAGTCCTGACCGCCGAGCCCTCTCAGGGAGGGCGCGGGCGGAGAGCTCAGGCTGAGCCTCAGGCACCTGCTCGGGGCCTCCGCCCGTGTCGGACTGTGGCCTAGGAGACGGAGGCCACCACCACCTGGCCCTGAGACTGGGGCCTCGGGGCGCCCGGGGAGGGCCGCTGACCCAGGAGCTCCTGGTTCGAAGATCCCCAGCCTCTCCCACACGTCTGGCTCTCACCAGGTCCTGGCAGGCTGGCAGTATTTATGGGGACGACTGAAAAAACTGGAAGTGAAGAATCAGGAACCTGTGCACATAAATGCATAATAGCCTCTTTGTTCTTTCTTTGCAGTAGTAGCCTCCTGTCAATCACAAGGTGGAAAACCAGATTGCTTTGCTCTGAGAAATAGTAACCCTGACGAATACACCTGCTTGTAGGGTACAGAGGTAAACTACAATACTTTTGCTTACTTAAAAAAAAAAAAAAGACTCCCAATTTCTTGAGGCCCAGAACCTCTCGAAATTGAACTATATGTAGAAATGTATATATTCCCACCCTTTTGGGTGGTCTTTGTTCCTTTATATTTCCTCAGTTCAGAAAAGTGGATTCCATATTTAGAAATTCTTTATGTAGCAACTATTTGAAATGTATTACAATCCAAAGATTTATACTATGAAGGAAGACCGTCGTCAGCAATTTTTTTCACCGGTTTTTTTTCTTCTCCCTGCCACGCTGCTAGCGGTTGAGTCATCTGACTCCAGACTTTTTTGTGTAATAGTATTTTAAAAGTAGAATTTCATTTACATAGTCACTCCCTTTGGTAGAATTTGATGGAGCTCTTAGCTTATTTATGCATATGCCTTGGACAATATGATACATTTCTTCAGGCTTTCCTCGCCTTCCCTAAAAACACTATCTTTTTTGTGCAAGCTGATTCTCTCAACCCCCCTGATAAGTCCTTCTATAAAACCAGGTTTTTCTTATCACCTGTACATTAATGGTAGGTTGGTCACCTAGCCCTGCTTCTGCCCCAGCTTTTGTTCAGATATGCCCATTTCAATGAAAGGGCCTTGTGCTGCGGTCATCTGTAATACTTGCTTTGCCTTTCCTTGAGATTACAGTTCAAAGAGAGTCCAACTCTCAGACGTTTGGTTAATAAAATCATGCTCTAACATAACACTTTTCTGTATTTATAGTTGGACGATATTTGTACACATGTAATTAAAGCACCTTACATTTCTATAAGTTTAGCAGTTTACAGAAATGTCACACGCTACCGAGTCTTTCCAACATTATGAAGTAGGTACTGTGAAAACTCTTATTCTGTAAGGGCGGAACTAGTCATCAGACTCAGGTATTCAGGTATTCTGTTGTAAGTTCAGGAACTGTGTAAAGACTAGTAAGAGCACATCCATAGGACAGACTATGTTTTAGAAGAATACAGTGATGGGGGAAATGCATGTGATAGAATAGGTGAAAAAAGTTGGTACAAAACCATTACCAATTTTGTTAAAATGAGTGCGTGACACACACACATCGGAAGAAATATGCCAAAATAAAAATAGTGGTTACTCCTTCACGATGTGATTATGGGTGATTTTTTTCCCTAAGTTTCCTATACTTTCTGAATTTTCTATAATAACAAATTACTTTCATAATTAAAGAAAAACACAAAAGCTAATTGCCTGGATAACCTCTTCAATATAGTGTCAACTATCTGCATCTTTTTTATAAGGCATTTATCAAATCTTGGAGTAACATCTGTGTAAATGTGCCTAATACATACTATTTTATAAAAGAAAACACTATAGCAGATAAGTTCTTTGTGAAACTTCATACTTAATGTTTCTGGTGTATTACTTTTTTAGCTCACTATGGTTTTCTTATAATTGACTCCCCTCTAATTTTCCCAACTTTTTATTGTGAAATTTTTCAAATGTGCAGAAAATTAAAATACTAAATAAATATCATTATGTCCCCTACCTAAATTGAATAGTTAACTAGATCCTTAATAAGTTTTAAGAAAGCATTATTAGGGGATCTCATACTAACATAGAATACAGTATACTACCCGAGAAAAAGATGAAGTGTTCTGAGGAGTGATTTAAAAAAAAAATGAGCCCTTTTTAGTCACCATTGTTCCAAGATAACATGGTTGGCTTTCAGTTTAGTAGAGCTTAGCATAATTTAGTTTGTCTGTAAAAAGAGTTTCAGTATTTGCTATCTAATTACTCGTTAGGTATTTAGGTACTGCTCTGAAATCCCTAAATTCAAAGATGCCTCAAAGCAGGATGGAGACGGGTTAAATCCCTAAGATACAAAGTAAAATATTGGCTTTTCTTTTTGTTCTTTAATGAGATTTGGAGAGAAATCATGGGTAATATCTTGAACCTTATATTATTGTTAGCCAGTGAAATCCAACAGCTTAATAGGAAAGTTTCTTTTTAATAACTGGTTTTTATTAACATTTTGTTTAAAAGTGAATAAATAAGCACCTTTTGCCTAATAATCATTTTCAGTTTATCATAAGACTTCTAGGAGGAAGAAATATAATACATGATAGCTTTTATTTCTAATTTTTGACTCCTTTCAAGTATTGCCTTTTCCATTTTTAATATTCTGGTTGTTGTGTTATGGTTGTCATTTGCAGGGACTTGCTACATACCGACTCAAGGTAGGAATTGATTAAGCAGTTTTCATATTTTCCTTGGGTGTGGATATCTTGAAAACTTGCTTAAAAATAAATCTGGTGGTTACACAAATATGCATTTGTCAAAACAACTGTATACCAAAAAGAATTTTATTGCATGTAAATTAAAAAATATATTAACAGATATAAATATGGCAGGAAAAAGAGGTTGAAAACCATATTAGTGGTAGACAAGTAGGTATATATATTCAGCTACTTTCTCTGTTGATAAAAAACTTGGAAAATTTTAATTGGTGGGAAAATGGATTTTTGGGCCTCAAAAATTTTTTTTTGATATTCAGAAATACATTTGAAGGAAGAAATGAATCTTGGAAAATGTGTTTGTGTTTATATACTTAATATGACATTGGTGAATGGGAATATTTTTGTGAATGGAAACAATTTTGTTTAGTTTCTTGACTTTCTTAGTGGGAGAAAAATAGCGCAAAGGAAGAGGGGATATTTATGTTAGTACTGTCCAAGGAGTACTGTGTATTTCTTCACATTTTTATGTTAGCCACACTGTAAAGGTTATGTGTTATGCAGATTTCCAAATTTTTACTGTGAAGGATATCCTTCACTTAGACTAAAAATCTTATTATGTATTTCCTTCAAAACTTTTGAGGCAGTGAATTTGCCATGGTTTCCTGGATTAGGCTACTATAGCTCAATTTTCTCTAAAAGTTAGGTGTGGAAGGGGTCACACAGTTTGTCATAAAGAAAATTTGGAGTAGAAAGTTAAGGGAAAAAAGAAGAAATTGTGTTTAATTTTAAAGTGATTAAAAATAAGAATCTTGTAAGCTCTACCACTAAAAATGGAACCAGGTCTCTCCTAATTTCCAAATAGTTTTTTCTTTGATTCACTTTAAGAACAGTAAGTTGAGTATGGCTTTGGGATAACTTGTTATTTCTTAATTTTCCTGTGTGTGATATTTTTCTTTTTACTTTGCTTATACTTCATTGCCTTTAATTTTTTTCTTGGTGCCTTATTGCAGTTTTTTTCCCTCAGTTTTCTTCAGAGTTTCTCTGCCTTGGGTGCCTTTTCTCCTCCTTATCCCGAGTACTGGTATCCTTTGTTTTGCCTCTTACTTTTGTGCTGTGCCTGAATAGGATGATCTGGAAATACTAGCCTTACAAGGATGAGCACATTAGGGTGCTTTATTGAATGCTGCCCTACTACTTTTCTTCTTTCTCCTGCCTACTCCAAATCTGGCCTTAGCATAGAGCTCTTCGGTACAAGGTGATGGAACGATGGGGGCGCTGAAGTGTGGAACAGGGATGAGGGTTGGAGAATCATCAAACATTTCCTTATCTGGTTGGTGCAAAGAGTAAGAATGTTCTGTAGCTGCTCATAACTTCTCTCAGCATTCTAACCCCACAGTTGTGAGTTACAGCCGTTCTCTTCCCAGTGCTTTTCAAAAGTTGCATTTCTTACTTCACAAAATATTCTTTCAGAAAAATCAGCTTGTCATAACACTAAATTTGACAGAGTAATGTTTTGATTCTTCATAGGTATTATATATTTATTACACATCTGTCTGCCACAACTTAGTATGAAACTGTAAACTAATTAGTCCTACAGGCTCAGCTTATCTTTCAAATATTCTTTATCTTATACATTGTAGCTCCAATTGTAATTCTTAAAATTACTGTTAAAAATTTAGTTATTTTCGATTATAAGATGACCTACAGATTATAAGACCCTTTTTTATATATTTATTTATTTGGTGGTAATGTGATTATATATATTTATATTATTATAATGTAATAATACAAACTGAATGAGGATGTTAAAGTTAGCATATTTTTGGTTTTAAAACTTTAGGGGTGGAAGTTTTAAAATGTACATTTCAAAGTAATAAACTTGATAAACAGTGTTCTCTAGATTAGGGATCTCAAATATTTTGGTCTCAGGACCCCTTTAGACTTAAAAACTGAGGATCCCAAGAGGTTTTGTATACATATGTACTGTAATGTAGATACTCACTGGATTAGAAGTGATGAGCAAAATATTTTAAGATACTCATTTAAAGTAAGATACTAATTCATTTAAAATAACAATGATAAATGTATTACATGTTAACCTAAATAATTTGTGGAAAAGAGCTCTTTTTCAAAAACAGTTGGGAGAAGAGTGGCACTGCTTCACACATTTATAGATCTCTTTTAACAAGCTGCTGTTTAATAAGAGCTGGAGTCTTTTATCTACTTCTGGGTTACACCTGTTGCAATACGTTTTGGTTGAAATATACAAAGAAAATCAAATCTGGCCTTGCACAGGTATAGTGATATTTTAATGGACTTTTCTGACAGTTGTGAATTTTGATACTATACCAAAGCTCAACAAAGTGGTAGTTTATTAAAAGGTAGCTGCAGTATAGAATCTGGAATCATTTTTAATATATTGGCCTTTTTTATCTTTTATGCATACATGATTCATAAAATGTATTGATTTGAATCAGTTAGTTCATTGTGTTATGCAGATCTCCAAATACTGACATATTTAATTGTATAATCTCTCTGAAAAAAATAATTTTTTAATATCACCATTTATCTCATTAGAAAGGTCTTTAATGGGAAGCTATCAAGCTCTTAAATGGCAAATCGTTTTCTACAAAATTCTAATTTTCACTCAGTACCTCAACTTTTATCATTGTCATGTTTTCCTTACAGCAATAGGCTTATTTTGTTCATTATCAAGGAAGTGTCTGCCAGGTACCATGCTTTCAAGTCAAAATGGTATTCACAATAAAAGGAGTTGGTTCAGCTTGTAGCCCGATTGCTAAGTGCATGTCCCCCAGACAGAACCTGCTGGGGTGTAGCAGGGACGCTTTGCATTTACTTTCTCATTTGTCAGAATACTGAAAAGATGTGCGCACTAGGGTCAGGGTGTAATAAAATGGGTAGTTTTTCCTGCTACCTGGAGAACATCCTTCCATGGGGCTGGTGGTGTGGGATATGGTGACTGGTGGCACACTTTGCTGCCCCATCCTACCTGCTGCTGTGTTTGGCCCCTGCCCAGGTTCCGCAGTGCGCTCACATATTGCTTTTACACTGCCGTTGTCAACGTGGCGTGAAAGCAGAGAACACCTCAGTATTATGGAAGTAGTACTGTCCTCAGAGCTTCCCTGGAAAAGTTTCAGGGACACCCAGGTTTTTGCCCAGCACACTTTGAGACCTGATGGTCTACATGGTACAAGATGGCTGTGATTAGTGTTCTTGTGGCTTAAAGAAACTTAATTCTCTAGGTTAGAATGAACTGCAGTTCTCATGGTTTTCACCTATTATTTTAATAACTGTAATCTTGCTTTTGAAATAGAAAAATGTCAGATTTTAATAAAAGCCTGCCTAAGAGAATATGCTTGGATTTATATTCCTGTACTTTCTTTTAAATAGCATACCATTTTATAATTGTGGGCCCAGGCTAAAAAGCTCATTCTATTCAGACACTGGGCAGCTTTGTTTCTGACAGCTAGTAGTCAGCTCTGTTTTACAACAATCATTTGGGTCCTGCTTGGTCAGTCTGCAGTTGTCCTAGCCCTAACCCTGTCTCAGCCACAGTCTGTTGTTGGAAAGGCCACACAAAGGCCTTGTGTATAGGGAGCCCTACCAGTGAGGAGCAGGTTCTGGTCCCAGCAGATAAAATCTGATTTGGTGTGCATTCCCTTCCCAGATTTCTCACTTATTTCCTTTGTTTGCCTGGTTATTTCAGTGAAAGATATTTTTTGCCTTCTATTTACTACATAATCTGAGTAGAGGGGTCGCTGGAGTAAAAGTGTGTGTGTTTCTCTGTGGTAGGATGCGATGGAGCTGCTTGAAGAAGATCTCACCTGCCCAATCTGCTGCAGTCTTTTTGATGACCCTCGAGTTTTGCCTTGCTCGCACAACTTTTGCAAAAAATGCTTAGAAGGGATCTTAGAGGGGAATGTGCGGAATTCACTGTGGAGATCATCTCCATTCAAGTGCCCCACATGCCGAAAGGAAACTTCAGCTACTGGAGTCAACAGCCTGCAGGTTAATTATTCCCTGAAGGGTATTGTGGAAAAGTATAACAAGATCAAGATCTCTCCCAAAATGCCAGTGTGCAAGAGACACTTGGGGCAGCCTCTCAACATTTTCTGCCTGACCGATATGCAGCTGATTTGTGGCATTTGTGCTACCCGTGGTGACCACACCAGGCATGTTTTCTGCTCTATCGAAGATGCCTATGCTCAGGAAAGGGGTGCCTTTGAGTCCCTCTTCCAGAGCTTTGAGACCTGGCGTCGGGGAGACGCACTCTCTCGCCTGGATACCTTGGAAACTAGCAAAAGGAAATCTCTACAGTTACTGACTAAAGATTCAGATAAAGTGAAGGAGTTTTTTGAGAAGTTACAACACACTTTAGATCAAAAGAAGAATGAAATCCTGTCTGACTTTGAGACCATGAAACTTGCAGTTATGCAAGCCTATGACCCAGAGATCAACAAACTCAACACCATCTTGCAGGAACAGCGAATGGCCTTTAACATTGCTGAGGCTTTCAAAGATGTCTCGGAACCCATCGTATTTCTGCAACAGATGCAAGAATTCAGGGAGAAACTAAAAGTAATCAAGGAAACTCCTTTGCCTCCCTCCAGTTTGCCCACAAGCCCTTTAATGAAGAACTTTGATACCAGTCAGTGGGAAGACATAAAACTAGTAGATGTGGATAAACTTTCTTTGCCTCAAGACACTTGCACATTCGTTAGCAAGATTCCCAGGAGCTTTTATCAGTTATCTGTGCTAGTTGCTGTGCTCGGCCTTCTCATTTTCTTTGGTCCCACCATATTCCCAGAATGGTCTTTGTTTGATGACTTTGCAGCTTGGAAAGACCAGCTCTCAAACTTCAGTTCCTATCTGGCTAAACCAGCTGATTTTGTAGAACAGTCAGTTCTCTACTGGGAACAGGTGACAGAAGGGTTTTTCTTTTTCAGTGAAAGATTCAAGAATTTTACTTTGGTGGTGCTGAACAGTATGGCAGAATTTCTTTTTAAATATGAACTACTATAAAATCTGTTTCAAGTACACAGCTCCCTGTCTTTTCTTAGCAATAGAGAGTAGAGTGGTAGTGTAGATTTTGTTAATATTCCAGTTAGATGTTTTCCTTCAGAAGTATTCCTTTCAAAAATAATGTCCAACATATTTTGTTCAAATTAGGTAGCATAAAAGGAAAAATGAAATTTAATAGTACACTCCTGACCCCCTTTCCTTTTTAGAGAATAATTTTGAAATAAGCAAGTATCCAATATTGGTTGTGTTTATGCTATGAAAAAAGGGGTGGTGAAAGCACAGGATGTAACTGTTGATGAGGTAGTGTAACTTGTTTAAGCATATAATAAAGATGACCCTTGTAAAGCAACTTTTTTTTTTGAGAGTGAACATTCTTTAAAAAGAAGATATGGATTGGATTTCCAAATTTTCGGGGGGTGGGGATCTGATTACCTTTTTTCACTAAAATTTACATCAAACAAACTGGCATTTTCTTGTCGTAATGTTACATTTTTAGGAGGGTGGAGATTTCAGCTTGCCTTTTTCTCCTTAGGTCTTTAAATTTATCACCAAAGGGATGTGGTGATAAACTATGAAAATGTTAGGTGGCTGTGCAAGCAAAGGCATTGGCTAAAAAAAAAAT
This sequence comes from Smutsia gigantea, assembly GCA_032199065.1. Classification (NCBI taxonomy): domain Eukaryota; kingdom Metazoa; phylum Chordata; class Mammalia; order Pholidota; family Manidae; genus Smutsia; species Smutsia gigantea. The sequence goes on along the minus strand of JAVSCE010016962.1, from coordinate 100,466 downwards.
CTAACATGGCGAGAGCAGGAAATGGGAAGGCCTCCTTACTGGCAGCTGAGTATTGCCTGTCACAAAGTATCACAGCAACTGTATAACCAAACTGATCCACTCGCTTAAGATTTTTTTAAGTACAGTAAGACTAATTTGACAATAGGTGAAACAGTCTGTCATCTATTATAAAGTACAAAGTAATCAGCTAAACACTAATGCTGTCCTATCTGCTCACATGAGGTAACGATACCCTCTTTCCCACAGAATAAAAATACTTAATTTTTTCACCTTGCTTAGAATTAACATGAAAACACGAAATGCCCCTATCAGAACTGCTCTCTAGTCTACCTTATTTCTGTCATGGAACAAGACATTCCTTTGAAAACCTGCTGTCTTTACCACAGTCCTTTTAATTTGGTTGAGAAGAGGTAACAAGCGGGGACAGGAAAAAACGGTGGCAAGTACAGTAGAGAAGAGTCCCTCTGGCTATGAGAGGAAAAGTCACTCAAGGTGCCAGTTGAGCTATGGCTGCCTCATCCCTAACAGCCAATTTGTGATTTAGCCACTGAACTGCTAAATTATGACTGTGTTTCCCCATAAGTCCTGCCTCTGCCAGGACTCCACAGGTAACAAGTCTGGGGATGGTGAGTGCTTTTCTGCTCTCAGTATCTTTGTAATACAGATTATAGCAGGTTTCCACAGAATTTTTTTTTTCCTTGGTTATGCAGGAAAGAGATCCTTTTGACTCTGTCCTCAGACGTACTGGCAGTTTTCCTGAAACCATCCAGTCCTCTGTTGCTTTTCCCCTTTGTATACTGCAAGTTCCCAAGCAAGTCAACTCTGCAGACACAGCCGTGGGCACACAGTGTGCCTCACAGTGTGTCTTTTCTGTTGCTCCCCTCCATTTATTAATCATATACAACTAGCAACATTACAGTTACATGTGGATTTACAAGTTCTGAAGTCTGTGGCTGACGGAAGGGAGAGAAGGTTCAGTGGTCAAGAACTGGGAAGATATTCACAAGATTTCCTACCATAAAGTGGTTTCCTGCTTCTCGCTTGACACGGTGTTAGATGGCAGAGACCAGGAATTCAAGATGGTTGGTGGCCAGATTTTTGTAGACAGAAATGGCATCTTATTTAGTTTTATCTTAGATTTTTTAAATGAACTCAGAAGCTTTTAGTACCCGCTGACTTTTCAGATTATTTTAGGCTTTAGAGAGAGGCTCTTTTCTATGAATATGACCCTCTTGTTGATCTCTTAAACCAAGAACACCTGCTACAGCCATGACCTGCTCTCGTGGAGGTGCAGTTCCTAAGCTAAAACAGGAGCTTTTTTTAGTGTTTGGCTCTTGTAGCAAAACAACTGAGATGCTAACTGGAACGATTACAGTATTTATAGAGCCCCCTTCAGCACCAGCCTGGAGTGGGAACTCTTTCCCTCCTCAGATGGCCTTACTTTCATTGCCTCCACAAAGACCTTCTTAACCATGACCTGGTTTTCCAGTGCGGCTCTGACGGCACTACTGATAACAAGTCAGGAGTCACGTATTTTTTACTTTGAAGTCTCTCTCTTCTATACCAATTCCTGATGTTTCCCCTCGAAACTGAAACTTTCTTATGCCTGAAACTTTTCTTGGAAAAAATGATCTCTCAAAATAATATTTTGGGGTAACCAGTAGAGTTGGGTAGAATGACCAGATAGTTACTGTCCAAATTGAGATACTTTTCAGAGTGAAAGAGAGTACTGTTATAAACTGGGACAATAGGAATAAATCAACACTGTCCAGGGAAAACGGGCTAAGGTCATCCAAGCTGTAGGGGGAAATAATCTGAGAGATGATATTCCATTGTTAGGACTGAAATGCAACTCCTTTCGGCTGGCATACAATAAAGGCTCAGTACTTTCTCCTCACTTCCTTATGTTCTATATATATATTCCTTTTAGTCCTTATGATTTGACTACCGATTTTTTTATTATCACACTCTATTTTTAAACACCATTAAGGCATATATATTCCATGGCAAACTTTGTATCCTGTTAAATTTTTGGCACACTTAGTCAACTCAAAATATTGGGATAGGCTACCAGTATGTCAAGGATGGTTGCTCTTGAGTCACTCATTTTCTTCTTTTTTTCTTGGCTGGACCCTAAGCCTGATTCCACTCCGTTGTCACAGATAACCTTTTTCCTTTAAAAATGTCATAATGCCGTTCCACCATCATTTTACTAGCTGAAAGCTGGCTTTAATTTTCAGGGGGAAAATTGTCTGCGTATGTTCTTTAATGATAGTATTTAACGTGACATACCCTTTTTGGGATAAACGCAGACAGGCATAGTTTGGGACTTTTTCCTTAGCTCAGCAGTAGCCACTGGAGCTATCAGTGTTTGCCTTTCCCACAAGCCCCTTGGTCCTGATTACCAACTATACAACACTGGACAGTATGATGTATGATGACCCTTAAGGTCTTACACTTTAAAATGTGCTGCCCTTCCAAAGAGGTTGAAATATCATTTTGGGAAAACTGAGTCAGTTAAATTAGTAGGTTGATTGTGAAGAAAACTTAAGACCCTGTCTTCATCTCAAAACTGTTTTAAGATGCCTCTGTGTACAACTTTCTTCAGAAGGGAAGTTATCAGTTTTCTTCAGTTCTGATTGAATCATTAAGATCTTTGGGGAACCCTTCCTAAAAGTTCGAAACCTAAGGAAAAATGGTGTCATTGACTTTAAGAAGAAACATACAAGGTAATAAGATACCCTGAAAATACTAAATGCTTTTTAAAAACTGCATTTGGAGAAAATAACTGTAAATTTAGACACAATATTAGAAAATCAAGTTGGCATATTCTTGTGTGAACACAGTGCTAAGTGGTTTCCTCTTTGTTGTTAGGTGTTTTAGAAATAGTACATTTTTTTTCATCTTAAAGTGAGAACAGCATTATATTTAAACTTCCAATATAGGTAATTTCAAAACTAGAAGCTCTTCTAAGAATTAACTTTTTTTTGCATCACTAATGAGTGTTCATTTCAGTTGTTCAGAATTTTTTCCATGTGGTGGTTGTGACTTTTTTCTATAGTGCCAGCTTCAAAGTAGAGATAGATAATCTGAATAAGGTGAAATTATTGGGATTTGAGGTGATGGTATGAAAACCTGGCCTTAAAAGGCCGACTGTAAGTACATAATTGCCTATCTGACAGTCACTTTCATTCTGTGCTCACTCCCCAGTCTGATCTGACAGCTCCACTGTTTTTTGAAGGTGGGAAGTGGAGGAGTAGCCTGAACGGCTGGCTCCTGGGTGTCTGGTGTGTCATCCATAGGCTCAGATTCCCCACTGGGATTTACCATGCTCATGGTCCTGTTAACCTCCCAGGCTGCTCAGTTCTGTCCTCTCTCAGAGTAACAGTACTAAAGATTTGGCTTTGCATCCTCAGATGGACACTCATATGCTACCACACTATCAAGCTCACGTTATGATCACAAAATTCTAGAATCTTTTTGGTAGCCTTTATTCTATCCAACTGGCTCAACTGGAAAAATGTAGTTGCCTTTTAAGTTTTTAAAATGAGTTCTGATTTTCTATTTCTCATTGGCTTCTTCTGTCCTTTTCTTGTACACTGAAATCTCTCATGTCTCCATTTAGCCACACAGGGAACTGAGCACTTTGGCTCAGTGGCTCCCTGCAAGCGTGTCCCACTCCATCGTCACTGACCCTGGACTATACTGTAATTTTCTGAGATGCTCTCTTTTCTCTTTGATAAATATTTCTAGGCCATACAATCAAGATCTGGGGCTTGGGGATAGGTGGAATGATCTACTATTGTTGAAAATTTGCTGTAACAAACATAATAAACTTTTATGATATGACTGTAATTTTATAACTTACATTTTATGATTGAATTTTCTCTGCCTAGAATGAGTTTCTAAATGTGAGCTACAATAACCACTGTATTCTAGTCATAACTGAAAGGAGGCTAGGATGTCCCCAAGGTTCTTTTTAATCCCATAAAACTACAGATAGTTTAGTTTGCTGTCTGGAACTAATTTAAGCTAGTCTTTTCTTTGTATCTCATAACCAAGTAGCGGGAGGACACAAAGACATAAAAATGTCCTTGATGGTAGATAAAAGAGTAATATAGCTATATCCATTTGGACATGTTATGTCGACATTATTAAAGCCAACATATAGCCAGTCTGAAAAGTTCAGGTATATTTTTCTTGAATTCTGTGTATCAGATTTATTGAGTTTCCTGGATATATAAAGTGTTGTCACGACTCCAGAGGAATTTTGACTCCATGTTTTGCTCTTCAATAATGGACACTTACTGAGTAAAAACTTACAATAAAATCTTACCATTTTATATCTGCAACATTTCCTGAAAAAAATGCATTTGATTGGAGTAAGTCACAAAAGAAAATCTGTAATGTCAGTGCTGAGAGTGGGTAAAATTAGATCTAGGGGGAAAATTACAAGTGTATAAAATATTCATGAAAATGATTGAATCAATTAATTTAACTGATTAAAATTATATTTAGTAAACTGAAAACAGAAAAATTATAAATAGTTCAATTACATCATATAAAAATTAAGCTAATTTAATCATCTGATCAAATTGTTAGATCCAGAAAATAATTTCTCAATGGGCATTTTCATCAGTGTTGGTTATATTCCTAAATGTGGAATTAAAATGACTTTTGGTGTTCACAGCAAGGCCTCTATTTTCAGTACTGTGAAATCACTGATTTGGATTTATAAAATGAAGTCTCAGAAATCTGATAAAAAATGCTATGATGACTTTATCTGAGGTTCTAAGTCAAATTTATGTATTTAGTTTTGCTAATTATTAAAGGGGTGCTGTAAACATTTTTCTTGTGTCTTAGGTATGTTTCCGTAAAACCTGATAACCGAAAACTGGCCAGCGGAACTAATGTCCTCGGCTTGCTGATCGACGCTTTGTTAATGGAATTCTGTCTGGTCAGCACTAGAACAGTGCCCTCTGGAGACAAACCTGAATGCTATAGCTTTGAGAGAATAAAAAGGTCTGGAGCTCTCACCATGAACAAGACACTGACTCTGGAGACTACCATCATGCCAGAGCAGGCTCAGAAAAAGAAACAGCTTCTCTGTTTTCTTTCAGAGTAAAGGGAAATCACCATTTTTCTTGTCTGGAAATTCTATATTTAGGTCACATATGTTAGCATGTACTCGGCCTTTCTGGCCCTGTCTCCTACCGTGGCATCTCCGGGCAACCACACCCGCCAGTGCTCATACCGCTCAGTGCCCACTGCTTCCTGACGGCACGCTGTGCCGGGCACTCGGCTCCTGCTCCTTGTGCCTGCAGCACCTCCTTCCCTTCCTCTACACCCCTACGCCGCTTTCAGGGATGTGCTCCGGAATCAGACTGCTACATTTCCAGTCCCAACCCACTCACTCACTAGCTATCTGATTGGGCAGGTCATTTGACTTCTCTGTGCCTCAACTTCTTCATCTATTGAATGGGGATACTAAATATATCTCCTTTTTAGGATCTGTGAGGATTAAAGGAGATGATGTAAAGAAGTTGACATGCTGCCTGGCATATGGGAGACACTCAGTAACTCTGAGAGATGATGCTGAGGAAGGAGGACAGCCTTCTTTCAGTTGCACCTCTTCTGTGAGGCCTTGTTCTCCTCCCTTCCCAGATATGTTAATCAGCCCTTTCCTCTGTACGGACTCACATGCGATCATAAAAGCAAGTATTTCTCACTTGAATTGAACTTAATCCACTCAACAGTTACTATACATAAACTACTTTATTGTTAATGAGCATCTACATTAGGTGAAATGTTCTTAAATAACCCCTACTAACCTTTAAAATACACATATACTTTGATTCCTATTGTAGGAATTCTTCTTACATATGTCATTTTTAATACCAGGAAAAACATCTAGAAGGGGAATTATTTAACTCAAAGGTACTTTGCATATAGCAGGGTTAAAAACTGTTGAGGAGAAGCAGTTGAGCACTATTTTAAAAAGTGCAATTAATTCACTCAAAAACATCTGCTAAACATTTGTTGGATGCTATTATAAATTTTTAGGATTAAAAAATGAGTAAGACAAAAATCCTTATTTTCAAGGAGCTCACACTCAAGAGAGAAAGTACAACATCATAACAACAATGGATTAGAAATAAAGTTCATCAATAGGGAATGGAACATTATGGCTCATACAATGAAACACTATGCAGTCCTTAAAAAGAATGAGGCAGCAGTTTATAATCTGATAAGGAAGGATTGGCAAATATTTAGAAGTGGAAAAAAACAAGGTGCGGAACAACGTACCAAGTAGAAAAAATATATTTTTACTTTCTCTCTCTATATATAATATATATAACATATATATTTTTTGACTTTCTATAGTTTCCATTTATGGAAGAATACCCATTTTCCTATATATACATGAAATTTTCATTAAAGATACGAGTCAACCGAGGAAAGGGAAGTGGGTGAGTGGAGTTTGGGTGTGGGAAGAAGACCTACGCTTCACCAGACCATGTAAATGTATCATCTATTAAACAATCAAAAAAAGGAAGTAGTTATACCTGAAAGACTGTGTGTGAGGGCTCGGGGGTCTGTTGTCGCATAGTGTGACCTATTATCTCATAGTGACACAAATGTCACTCTGCCACCTTCCTCTGAAAGCCCTCCACTTAGTAAAGAAATTCCACTGCAGAAATTTCTGGTAATTACTCATAGATTTGTATACTAGATTGTAGGGAAGAAAGACTTTTTAAAAACTTCCCTGACAGTACCTTTGTATGTACCATTGTATGTATAGTACAAAAGTCAAAATACCTCAAGATTAGTAATGATAAGGTTAGCAATTGAAAATGACCCAAATTAAGAAGAAGAGCCCTATGAGCAATGGTTATCTCTGGTGGCACTCACCGTCTCTTTATTTGGACAAACCAACTCATTCTCTCCGTGTGTATCTCAGTTTCGGTTCAGCTCCCCTGCTAGCCTCATTCTAGGGCACACTGCTTCTATTCTGCTGGGTTTTGTATGTATGTGATTTAACTAGTTGGGTATAGTTGGCATGGTTATATATGTAACACTTTAATTCTATGTAGTGCTTTTGATAAGATTATTAAAGTTTGATAACTGATTAACTTTAGCCTTTTATTAGTTTCTCAAAAGTCACAAGTTAACAATGCAAAGATTTTTAGAAGGAGATAGATTACCAAAATTAAAAAAAAATACTCATTAGGGAAGGTGTACTTTCAGAGTGGACTGGACTTCTAATTTTAGTAAATATTTTAAAGGTCTCATCTGGAGACACGTCTGTCAAGATCATCTCAGTAAGTCTCTTGTGTTCACTCCCAAATGGATTGGGACACTAACTGGGATGTCAGGACATGTAAAAAGCTAAGTCCTCTATTAGAAATGGAGGCAGGCACATGAAGTTTGAAGAACAGGGATAGGTACCACAGGCAAATTAAAAAGTGCCTGCTTTACAGAAAAGACTTTGAACGTTTTCATATGGGCACCACTTAACTCTTAACCTCCTGACTGAGTTGATTTGTCAGTTTTCTTTTAAATTATAAGAAAATAATGGCAGAAGTTTGCCTTGGCCAGCCACATTGAAAGCTTCATTCTATCATATGCACCTATCAATCCATCTGGTATACACAAGTGTGAATCATCACCATGGCATATTCTCCCACTTGTATTTGTTTCAGCTTCTTTCCATCACCCACAGTTTCATTTCTGATAAGATTTTAGCTTATTGCTGAACCTCAATAATTTACCTTTTAGGTGACTGGAGGGTCTCTGTACAAAGGTTTTCTGAAAAGGAGCACGAGTATGGATTTAATGTACAAGGTATAATTACAAAGAATTCTTAGGTAATGGTAAAGTCAGAATTAATTTGGGCTCCTTTCAAATATTTCTGAAATCAGGAGCTCGAAGTAACATAAATGGTCAAGGGAAAGCAAGCTTGAGAAATACATGGTTTGGGGACTCAGAAGCTGTTTCGAGTTTGTCTATGTACTGTTTGTATCTGACAAACTTTAGCTTTGCTGTATAAGTTCTTTTTACTGGTTCTCTATCACAAACAATAGAAGTGACCACATTACCAGAGAGACCTTGCTATCACAAAAGACTTGCTAGGAGTGCTCTGACTCTCCTACACTCTACCGCTACTTTCCTTCTGCACTGGGCAAGTGGAATCTGACAGCAGGTTCAGCAATGCAGAGGACACCATAGAGGAAATTTTTAAAAAGAAGCTTAGGAAATTTCATTACCTTCCTTGAGCCAAAGAACCCACAGAAGAGAACAGTGTGACATCAAACTTAATGTTTTACACGAAGGTAAAGAAATAAAGTTGAGATAACAATATATATTACTAAAAATACTTAGATCTCTGGAATATCAATGACCTAGTAAAACTGTAATTACTCATCAGTTTTGCCACAGAATTACACTTCAAGAATTATTAAGCCTCTACTGAATCTAGTAGAAATGAAAAGTTGCACACATTTCCTCAAAAAACTCATCTTAGAATTATTAAGCTTAGAAAATGCCTTAATATAACAAAAACAATATTGAACAGGCACAAGAATTGACCTATAGATCAAAAGAACAGAACAGAGCCCAGATATAAACCCATGCATATATGGTCAATTAATATATGATAAAGGAGCCATGACTACACAATGGGGAAAAACAACCTCTTCAACAACTGGTATTTGGAAAACTGAATGGCTACATGCGAAAGCATGAAACTGGGATACCGTGTAACTCCATACATAAAGTAAACTTGAAATGGATTAAAGATCTAAATGTAAGACATGAAACCATAAAACTGTTAGAAGAAAACAGACAAAAATCTCTTGAACATAAGCAGGAGCAGTTTTTTCCTGGACCCATCTCCTCGGGCAAGGGAAACAAAATAAAAAATAAGTAGGATGACATCAAACTAAAAGGCTTCTGTACAGCAAAGGACACCATCAACAGAAGAAAAAGGCAACCTATAGTATGGAAGAATATATTTGTAATTGAATTATCTGATAAGGGATTAACATCCAAAACATTAAAGAATCCATATGACTCAATACGAAAAAAACAACCCAACTAAAAAATGGACGGAGGATCTGAACAGACATTTTTTCAAGAAATAAATACAGAAGGCACATGAAAAGATGCTCACATCACTAAGCATCAGGAAAAGGCAATTCAAAGCCACAATGAGATTATCACCTCACACCAGTTAGAATGGTCACTATCCAAAAGACAAGAAATAATAAATGTTGTTGAGGATGTGGAGAAATAGGAGCCCTCCTACACTGTTAATGGGGATATAAATTGATGCAACCACTGTGGAAAGCAGTTTGGAGTTTCCTCAAAAAAGGAAAAATGGAAATACCGTACAACTGAGTAACTCCACTTCTAGGAATTTACCCTAAGGAAAAAAAAATCCCTGATTTTAAAAGATATATGCATCTGTATGTTTATTGGCCACCAAAGTGCCCATCAGTAGATGAATGAATAAAGAAGAAGTGGTACAGATGCACAACGGAGTATTACTCAGCCATTAAAAAGAAACAAATCCTGCCATTTGCAACAACCTGGGTGGACCTAGAAGGTATCTGCTCAGTCAAATAATCCAGGTAAAGAAAGATAAATACCATATTATTTCACTTATTTGTGGAATATAAAAACAAAGCAAAACAAAAAGAACAAAATAGCAGTAGATTTATAGACACTGAGAAGTGACTAGCGGTTACCATGGGGGGAGGGTTTGGGGTGGCTAGGTGGGGAGGTGAGGGGGAAAAAAGGGCATAAAAATTCTCAATCATAATATAAGTTGGTCATGGGGATGGTAGTACAGCATGGAGAATATAGCCAATGATTCTGTAATATCTTCCTATGTTGATAGGAATGGCACTAGTGAGGGTAAGGATTTAATAATGTGTTGTTTACTTGAAACCAATATAAAGTTGTATATCAATGATTCTTCAAAAAATAGAAATATATAAAAAAAAGAAAATGTCTAATGTTTATCTAACCTATGAGACAGATCCAACCACAAAAATCTTTTAATGGACAAAAAATAATAATAAATAACACCTTACATGGCGAGTGGGAATGAGGATTGAGTATAGCACAGAAAAAGTAGCACCATGAAACACAATAAATAGGACTGTGCTCCCAAAGCTGCAACATGTCTAAGACTGGCTTCGCCACACGGAGATCTCAGGTAGGAGGCATTCTGCACCTTCACGTGTCAACATCAGCAGAGCTCCAGACACCACTGTTGAAAAGTGGATTTTCACTCTGTGGGTTGAGTACAACACACCAAATACCAAGTGTCTGTATTTCATGCTACTCTCCAAACATTTCACACCTGGGTAAGAATTTGAATTTCTTTGGGTTCCCAAGTTGGAAGCCAAATTAGGAGAGCGTCCTTCCCTTCTTGTAATAAGAAACCCCAAGAAGTCCAGCTGCAATGTCTGGTGCTGCATGTGTCCCTTTAGGATGAGGGCTGGCACTGCACCTATACTGGTCTCTAGTTTCCCCTGCAGTGCTGGCCATCTAACAGTCTCGACCTAACTTAACTGAGAAACTGGAATGCTATAGTCTCACCGAATAGGCACTTCAGAAAACAGGAATTATGGCAGATCCAAAGATGGAGGAGGATACCTTATATAAGGAGTCTGAAAAAGTTGATTCAGGTTAAAGACTACTGAAAAACCCTAAGGTATTTTTCTATTATTAGTTTACTTGGGTAATCACACACAAAATGAGATGAAAATACCGACGTATGAATATAAAAATACTAACTAGTTGACAGTTACACTAGATTATACACTTAATCAGAGAAAAACAGCCCAGCCAAAACTGGGGCATACATAACTTGCTAATAAAGATTCAATACTACAAAAGTGTTTACTAATTAATGTTGAGAATAAAAATTCAGAATGAATGTTACATGACTATAATTGATACTAAATCTTGACCTCCCTCCCTAGTTTAGGAATCATGAAAAGACAAAAGGCAGAAGACCAGGTATGAAGGCAGATGTAACTAGAATGGGAATACAGAAAAAAAGAGTTCCTAGTTCTGGATAACCCTACTTGAAGTCATAGGTTCACTGAATGTAGATGAAACAAATAGGTCAACGACTGAGGTGAACTGGTCTAAAAGATCCTGGTATATCCAGAAGACAGCATATTAGTGAGTTTTTAAAAGGCTATTTTGGAAGTGCAGATTAATGTTTTAGGTTTCTATTTGTATTCTATCATTAAAATAGAAGATATTAAAATATCAATTAAAGATATAAATAAGGTTTTTTGGTCTAATGATGGGTGACTATTTTTCATAGCAAGTAACAGATAAACAGAGCAAATTCTTTGACTTTCTAAGTAGAAATTCTACAAAACAAGCCCCTAGAAAATCAAAATATTTGTTTTCAATTAATTAAAAATTTTTATTTTGCTTTGGTCATTTTTTAAATTCCTGGCTATAATTTAGGCAGTACCTAATTCCTATTTGATTTTTGCCGGGTAACAATTTTCTTCAGAAGCAAACCTGATTTAAGTTTTCAGACCTCTTAGAACCTTCATTTCCTCCTAACTATATTTCTCCATCAAAAACAAGTATTCAAATGAGGAATCTCAATTATCTGAACCTATTTTTGGCCATTTCCGGATTTTGTTATATCTCCTTTGAAATGCCACCGTTGCACTCTTGGAAGACTTGTCATCCTGGTTTTCAAAGTTCTGTTTATTATTACAGCTCCTCAGCCCGAATGCCAGGTCTTTGTGCTGTACTGTTTCTTGAAACTGTAGACTAGCATATTTTCCACAACTCAATTACTTTGCCTTTGCAGTTGAGAAATTAAAGCCATGTCAATTTTATAAAGTTTTAAGTGACTGAATTATTTGAACTTTAAATTTTCAGTTTAATTTCTTTAATCTAATACTGGGAAAGACCTTTGTTTTATTAATAGAAATGAAGGTAAGATTCAAGAATACTAATACATTTTGGTCATTGACCCTCATAACTCACACACAAGTACAGGGATTTTCTTACAGGCACAAACTTGAGATCTGACATTCTAAGGCATAAAAGAACAGTTTTAGTTAAATTTTGGAAACATTTATTTAAGATTACATATATCTAATCAAGTAATTTATTTATGTAAGTGTGTGTGTTTGTATTTATTTTTAAGAGAAAGGGATCTATTTCTTTAATAGAGTTTCAGTTAGCTTATCTGCCCTCATCGGTGTTATGTGGATAACTAGCAAATCTACCTCTCAGGCTTGACTTTTACTAGATTTCCAGTTCTGAATATTAGAGGCATTTAATCAAAGATTTCAAATAGAAAGCGTGGATATCATCTTAAGTTCAATATTAGAAAAATGGGACTCAACATCTTTTCTTTTCAAACTAGCTTCTCTTATGACACTCCTTTTAGTGATAACACCAGTCTTAAAGTACAGAAAATGTAGAATTTTTGATACCCTCCCTTTTATCCAACTTATGTTCTATAGGTTTTTCTTTTGAAATACATTAAATTTATTCTTTCAACTCCATTCATGTTGCCACTATTTGTCACTCCCAGATTACAATAGTCACATGCCGAGTTTCCTTGCCACCAGACATTATTTCTTAGAATCCTTCTATTGTATAGCATTGTCATATTTAATTTACAAAAATTCTGTTACTTTGTCAACTTCCATTATTTTGATTCAAGAGGTTATAATAATGCCTCCCTATTCCTTTATTTATCAAGACTAATGTCCTCTAACTGGTTTTCCAGGCAAAGGCCCAATAACTTAGTTCTAACCTAGTTATCCAAATTCATGCAGCCTTTGCATCAAGTCTTCAGGCAAAGGTTCCAACTTACATTTTGGGGAATAGTGTATTCTCTCTTGCCTTAAAAATCTCATCCACAAACCAGGCAAGTCCACTATTTGGCAACTCAGTGCATTTTAATTTATAAGCAGACAGGCCACTTATCACAAAATGAAGACTTGCTTATTGAGTCAGCAGAGACAAGTGTTTAATCCCTGGTAATTCCCCAAAGGTACTTACAGTTGGTGCCGAGGTAACCATCTCTTTTGGCATCTCCTGCCCTTTGCTAGAGCGAGGCAGCATCTGCTCTGCCCAGACAAATGTCTGTTTTCTGCTTTCTTAGTCCTTTCTGCATGGGCTCTAGGTACCCCATGGTCAGTACCATTGTTGTGGGGAGCGGTGGTGCTGTCAAAATACATGCCTAGAAAACAGGTCAGGAAGCAGATGAATATAGAGGGGAAACTGCTTTACCACAGGAACCATTATTTAATTGCTGGTTGAATTTCCTGACTTTTGGCTAGCTGTTAAGTATAAAAAATAAGTCAACTATCCTCAAAGCCAAACCAAACCAAAAGGAAATGACTTTTCAAAAAAAATGTAATTTATACATGGATTCTGGAAAACAGACAAAAATGTCCTACATATCTTATGTAAAAGCCCTAAGGATACGTAAAAATAAATCCGTATCACATTATGACTTAAATGTTCTAGTAGAAAACAAATGCTACATATTTGAGTCACAATTTTCTTTGCCTTATTAGATTTCTGAAAGCTTTTTTTGTGTGACTTGGTGAGTCTTTTAAAAGTGTCCTGGAAAGTTTATAAAAAACCCTATTTCATTCAATAAGGTTGCTCCATTAAGCAGAGGGATTCAGAACCATACGGTTAACTTTAGTCACTTTAAAGAATTGCAGTGGATGCTCAATGCATTTGTTTTTATGATTATGTAATGGTCTTTCTTGAAAATTATTTGTAATGCAAGGATTTTTCATTCTACTACGATCTTCCATTCCCTCAGACACACAAATAAAGGCCAATAGAAAACAGTTAAACTACGCTTCGTTGGAAAGCTTTTGATGATTAGACCACTAATGACCCTCAAAAAGGGATATCAAAATTTCACAGGCCTTCCAACTATTCATACCCCTACCCATAGGTTTCTAATATTGATTTAAAAAATTTTTAAAGGACACTTTAAAAAAGGTAAGATTTGAGGCACAAATGCTAATAGGTAGCATAGTATGAGTAGAACCCTGATTAGTGACATAGGAAAAGGTGGAGGACTCCCTAAATTACCAGGAAAGAGCCTGGACATTCCTGTACTTACCTAGCGGGTAGATAGCCCTTCCAGAATGTGCTGATGTATTGTAAAGATATTACTGTCGATTTGCATCAGTCAATTGCCATTTGTCAAGTGCCCACTATAGTATGCAATAAGGAGTAAGACAGCCCCTGCCCATAACACAGGATAAGTCAGATACAGAAGCAACAAAAGAGAGCGGAGGAGAGTGAACTAGGAAAGTTTCTTGCAGGGGGTAGATAGCCTAGAAGATTTAAACAATTGAAGATGAGGGAAATGACATTGTATGAGTGAGTATCTTGAGCTAACGTTTGGATGAAAATTAGAGGGAGGTTTGGAAAAGGACCATTTCTATTTGGTTTAACAACAGTACTTTGGTATTAATTCACAATCATTCCCATGGCGGTAAGGCCAGTATTACCTAGGGCAAAAAAATACCTGACAGAATTTTGGCTATGCAACCTTTTCTTCTCTAGATTTCTCATTTGAATTGCTGAATTAAAAGCCAGACGGAGTCTGGTATGTTTAGGGTAAACTTGTAAAATTTAAGCCTGGATTTCCTTCCAATATTTCTTACAAATTGCATTTTCTTCAAATCGTCACACCTTGGGTCTCAAAGGGCTGCAGACAATCCGAATATACTCATTTCTTCTATTAGAAATTAGCAAACATTTTTCAAGTGTTGTCAAATCATGAATAGTGTAACTGTTCAGTTTGAAATAAAGTGCTTTGCTTAAAAGAAACTGGAGTCCTTCAATCCTTCCAGTTAACCTGAATTAGTTTCTTGCACTCTAAGAAAATAGAAATCAGTCTTAAGAAACATTGTAATCAGATATCCTCTGGGTTATGTGGCTTAAAATATATTGAAAACAATTCTTAAAACTTCTATACCTATTATCTCATAATGCTTTCATTACATAATACTTTATATGACTTGTTAATAATCCTTACTCATAAAATTTAATATTCACCATAGTCTACTTAAGAAAATTTACTGAAATACTAAAATTTTGTTAGAAAATATTCAAATATTTAAGATTATCATAACTTTACTTCATTCAGCTAGCTAAATCATCTAGTACTCCATATTGTCTCATTAATTCAATTAAATGTTTTATCTGATAAACCTTTAAAAATTTCTTATTTTTCATTCATAGTGAATGTCTCTTCTCCAAGTTCCACTGGGGGTAGATTTTCTCTTGGTTGACTGTTTCATACAGTTAAGATGTCAGTCTGAAAAAGGGTAGGAGAAATAAATCTAAAATCTTTTCCTATAATGGCAAAGTTAAACATATAACTTCCAGAATTCTGTGGTGTTACTGAGGTTTCCACATATATCTACAGGATTTAACTTTCTTTGCTTTTATGAGTACTATGCCAGCGTACAGAATTATTCACAAGATGAACATATTGGAGGCCAACTTTGTTCTAGTTTAAAAATTGGGGACAGGACAGTGCCAAATTCAGTCCATTACAATTTAAAACTGAGGCTTTGAGAGAGAAAGCAACTTGCTTAATGTCACACAGCCAACAAGTAGCAGAGCCAATTTCTAAGTATTTGAATATGACCACACTTCTCAGGGACAGGAAGTTTAAGTTTCTGTTTACATTGTCATTCCTCTAGCAAAGTAACCAAGCTACCTACACACTTCTTTAGCATCATAGTCACAGGCACAGACTGTGTTATGCCGTTTTACAACCTTCTGTTCTCCTTCATTTCACGTCCTCCTAAACCACGGGAAAGCTTCAGCTTCTCTCACATGCTCAGGTATTACCTTAATAAAAGTCATCTTGATGACACTGAAGAGACTAGTATCAGAGGCAAACGCCTCTGAACAAAGTGACGTGTTGGATGAAAGGACAGCTGGACACACATTACTGAATGAGAATGAAGTACTGTAAGTTTCACTGTCTGAGACTTTTAAAATGAGGACAAAACTGTAGAAAACAACTTACTGATTCTCATGTCTAGAACCATGAAATTAATCCAATGGACATTTTCACTTCTACCTTGCTACTTAACTTTAATCTTTTCAACTAAGAAAAATTAAAATATTGAATATTAAAAGTAAACATTTGAAAGCACAGAAACTCCTAAAATTATCTGATGACATAATCCTAAAAATTCTGATCTCTTTTAAAACCCCCATGTTAAATAAATCAGATTAATTTATCCAATATTAATTTAAATGTTTGTTGGCTGTCTATGTCAGATGTTTTCAGTTTAATTTTAATGTTCTTATGTGTATAAGGAAATTACTTGAAATAACATACCAGACACCACACATAAAATCATTCATTCCACAATTAAATCAAAATTATGACAATTTAAACAGCACAATTTCATATAAAATCATACTGAGACAGGAAATGAAAAAGAAAAGTCAGCCAAAAAAGAGGTATTTCCAACCACTTTAGACCTCTCCATGGCTAGTAATCACAGTAGTCCCCCTTATCCATGATTTCATTTTCTGCAGTTTCAGTTACCGTCAACCATGGTCCAGAAGCAGATGACCTTCCTCCTGACACGTGGAAAGGTGAGAGGTAGCCTAACACTACATCAGAGTTCCGAGGTCAGTCACCCGTCGCCCTTTCATCACACAGGCATTTTATCATCTCGCATCATCACAAGATACTTAGGAGAGAGACCACTCTCACATGACTTTTATTACAGTATTTTGTTATAATTGTTCTATTATTAGTTATGGCTGTTATTTACTTACAGTGCCTAATTTATAAATTAAACTTTTGATTAGCATGTATGTATGGGAAAAATATATAGTGGATATAGGGTTTGGCACTATCCATGGTTTCAGATATCCACTGGAGTCTTGGAACATATCCTCTGCAAGTAAGGGGGCTACTGCATGCAGGCCTGGTTGGAAGATGAGGTTATGATTTCCTTATTCACATGCTTCTCTTACACAGGCCTCTGGATAAACTCTGTTGAGCAATTATCTACCTAAAACTAGCTAAGTGTTGGCACTGTGCCACATGTTATATTTACGATCTTGATGTCAAAATCCTATCCTAATGCAACAGTATCTTTTTCTATGTGTCTAAAAATGAGGAGGGTTAATGACTATTATCTGGCAATGAGTTTATTTTAGAAAACGTCTTAAAAATAAAAAATTTTAGAGTGGCAGACATTTCAGGTAGATTATCAAGGAATACATTTGTTAGCTATAAAACACCCAAACGTTTTACTGACAGGTAGGTCATGCCTAGATTGAGAGAAATTAACAATGAAAAGCAATAGAAGCCACCATGAGAAATTGATCCAAGCAGCTACATACAGCAAGCAAGGTATTAGAGCTAGAGACTGTTCTTTTGGGAATATACCTGGGCCCTCCACACAAGAGTACAGTCCAGAAGCCAGATGATATTTCTCAATTCAGGGTAAAGCATCTGAATGCCATGGATTTGGGCAGGTAGACTCCACTGGGTACTGTGGGTTCAGGCAGGAAGGTGGAGTTCAGAGTCTGGGAGATCAGCAAGAAAATAAATGCCATGCTAAGAAAAGAGGCCACACACTATGACCTCAGTGGGAAAGATTCAAGTAAAAACTATTTTTGGATGAGGTAGACACAGAAAGGCAGTTTACAAATAGCTCTTCTGGGTGGATTCTTAAATACAAGCTAGTATGAATTCATCTGCCTAAGCAAGGTTGACTTACTTAAAAAATGTCTTAAGCAATCAACTGTAGGGTCAATTAGTTGAATGATGGTGGAAAAACAGCCATTAAATAATTTTAATACTTTTAGAAGTACTTAATATTCTTAAAAACTTTGAATCTTGAGACAGTAGCAAAGCTAAATGGAATTCCTGGCTTCCATAGTGCTTTCTCGTAACATCTCAGAAAGAACATCTGGGATTCCAATCCATCTACTAGAGACAATTGGACTTTGACTTACATCGAATGTATTGTCAAAGTTTCTCTTGGCTGTGTTATCTAGGAGACAAAATAAGATATGCTCTGTGAATTCTTTATTCCTTGGCTATTACATCACCTCATTGAGAAATGCAGAACCCTCATGGAGACTTATTTCACATTAAAAGCTTTGTTACCTAGGAAGTCCTAGTTCACATTTCTCATTTCTCTTGTGTTCTGATCCTTCAATGAAATTACAATACTGGTTATCTAAAATAGATATGGCCTAATTGAGCCAGGAATTCCCACTGAAAAGATCACTGGCTATCTGACTATGAGCTGTTTTGAGCAGCCGTCTTCACTCTTTGGTAGGGAAGGGGACTACCATACCGTCGAGTGCTACCTGAGCCCATACACTGTTTACTGCGAGTCACCAAATGAGCTGAGATAGTCTCTGTGCTCAAGCCCGGCGGGCTTGTAGTTAATAGCAGGGAAACAAGGAATACAATACTCCAATGATGTAACATAAGCAGTAATGAACTATTACAAGGGTGACAGAACAGACAAGGGAGTCACGCATTTTCTGTATGTCTGTGGAGGTGGGAGGGTGCCCTTCTGAGGTTAATACCCCAGAGTATTCATGGAGGCTAAGTAAGGATTTGCTATACTGCCCCTGGAATTGCTCTGAGACAGAATGAAGTTTATTCTTAAGCCTTGCCAGAAGCCCAGTTCTTTGAATTGACATCAAATACTAAGAAAATGGTATGTCTAATAGCTTAGGGATAAGTTATCTCTAAAATAAATTTACAATTTAGGTGTACTTTGTCTGCAGCTTTCTAATTACAAAAGGCTTATTTTTTCTTAGATTTTGAAGAGCTTCCAGACACAGCTAGTGTTTCAGTCAGATGACAATGTTTGATGCTTTACTGACTTGAAAACAATACAACCAGGTTAAGACCTATAGATTGCATAGACTTGCTTGATATAGTTAGGTGGTGGCAGTTTTCTCAGGGGAGGACCATGTTATTAAAGAGCTGAGTCCACCTATCACTTATATCCATGGACCACACGTACACAGAAGGATATGGACCCATAACCACCCCACGTCCAGTGTTACTGGAAGCACACTTCTAAGAGTGGGCCTCCTTGCAGTGGGATGGCAGCGTCATCATGGTCTTCTGAGAAGGTAAGCTGTGCCTGGTATAGTACTTCCACATGCAAACCAACCTTTAAGACATTCTTTAAAAGGTATCGCTATTATTTTGATAATTTAAGGGCTTATTCTGTCCTTACCTCGTTAGCTATAGAACCAAGGCTGTAGATGTAATTTAACAGCAGTGAGCTCTGCAGTAAAACCACCTTACCCCCCACTTACTATGTGACATTAGGCATGTTATTTCCCTGTGACTCAGTTTCCCTACCTATAACATGGGGATAAGAATGTACCTCACCCACAGGACACACAACCATTGTGTTAGCAGGCATGTCTATCACAAACAGCAGCACCTACAGCTTGCATGGTTTCTACTGCACCTTAAAAAGTCAACAACCACCCTATGGGATAGGTATTAGTGTTTTGACTTGGGTCATTTTCACTAAAATAACCAAACAGTAAGACTTCACTGGCCTATTTCACAGAGGGGCAAGTAAGCATTAACTAATGTGACAGGGCTGCAGTCCCTTACTGTACTTACAGTTCTCTCATATCAAGACTCATATATAATTTGGAAGAGAACCTGAGTAGTCTAAAAAGCACTTGACCTGTGAAAAACCACGAAGCTTGCATTAAAAGATGTCATGAAAGTTATCTTCTCAGCCGTAACATTGTCTCAACAATTATGTGGGGTCAAAAGATTGGCAAAGATACTACAGAAAGATATTTCCTGCATATCTAATACCAGATTCAACTAGAACCACTAATTTCAGAGTGAGATTGCTCTTCTTGGAAACACTCCATTTAATAAATAACTGAACACCTACTATGTGCCCAGTAACATGAGAAAGCTCCAATTGAGGCTGAATTCCCTGTATTTAACTACAGTAAGAGAATTCCAAGAGTGGTAATTCTAAGTTATGGCCCTACAGTCTTATTAACATCCAAACACCCTGGAACATAAACATGCCCCTCTGACACTTAATTCACCTCAAACCAAAACTGTATGATTAAGAATTTCTGTACAATTGATTTCTTCCTGTTTATCCAAATTCTTCAACTTTATATTCTCCTTTGAAGTCATTAAAAAATGAAAATTTTATGGTCTTCTTCTATACTGGATTTGTCCGACAGCCTTCAAAGAATAATTACTGAAAAAAATGCCAATTTATAAAGATTTTAGTATTTAAAAACTAAATTTCAACTCTAGTACTTAACTCATTGTTAACATTTCATAGTTCTCAGACAAGTGACATATGCTTCTGGAAATTCAGATCTTGAACTTCATTGAGTACCTTCCTTAGATACTGTTGGTTTTTAAAATAATATTTAGTAAAGACTGACCTAATCCAAAAGAAAAGATCCAGAAGTTTCCCTATAATTTGCTATTCAGAAATTATCCTGTTACTACAAATGCCCTTGTATTAAAAGCAAAGATTTGTTTGAGCTAATGTACTAATTTTCTTCTTTTTAAATGGGGTCTTTAAATCTTACTTTTCCCATCACTTCTGAGGTCCTTAGTAAAGCAGTCCATTTCAATGATGCACACATCCATGGTTGGTAGAAAGTCCTTGCTTGCTTTGAGAGTTTATATTTGCATCCCTGAAACTCAGACTTCCCCACCTTTGCTCTCCAGGGCATTACAGAATAAACAAGTCTCAGGATTGTTCTTGTCTTCTTTTTCCAGCAAGGCTCTCAGTACCTTCAACCACTCATGACATTTGAACACCTCATATTTTTTCATTTCTCTGAATGTCCTCTAGTTGGTTCACATCCACTCTCTACACGTGGCCTGACACAGCCATACATACCAGGTCCTCCAATCAACAATAGTTTGTGGGAACAAGTTTTATTAGCATATAGCAATAGGTTAACCTAAATAAATGAAGAATTTTCATACTAGTTTTGAAATTTGTTGAGCCTATACCTAAACTCCAAATTAAATTATCCACTTTAGCTATTCAGAAACCAAGACCATCTGGTATTGCTGAAAATAAGGAAGCATACACTGAACTTTTTTTATGAATCCAGTTTCTTAATGAAATACAGGAAGTATTGTAAAATCATCACAAATTTTCCCTGAAGAGTGTAACTATGTATAACTTTCTAGAAAAAATAAGTCATCAATTTTTAAAGCTCCAAATTCTTTTTTTGAGTGTTAGAGGTAAACTCATCTAAGAATCACTAATCCAAAAAATGTTAATGAAACTTCATTATGGACCTGAGACTTTTTGTTTTTCCTATTTTTTCCAAAGGATGCGATTATCACTGACATACTGATAGAAATTGCATAACAGAGCATCTGACTTGAAATCTGTGGCATAGACCTGTTTTGATTGTGAATCTGTCTCCTGAAATAGGCAGATTATTAGACTCCCAAAATAAGTTTCTTTATTCTATTAGTGAAGCTGTTTTCAGTCTAAACTGTTAAGAATTTCAGTGAAATTACAAAATATTAGCATGTGAGAAAAATAGGTTTACTTACATCCTAACTGTGCCACTGTAATTCACTATGAATTCATATTACTTCTGTCATGTTTATATTTCATATTACTTGTGTCATGTTTAATTGATAACAACAACCATGTTTGAGCAGAAATGTTGATAATTAGTAAATGTTTTTTGAATATCAAATGTGAATTCCACAATTTTAGAACAGCCCAGCATTCTGGTAAATCTGATGCTATTATTGGGGTCCAAAAGAAACAGACTCATAATATACTGGTCTTAAGACTTTTCTCTCTGAGAACATCTTAAGCAGTACACATATTTCAGCAGTTATTTTTCTGACTCTCCTGCTTAAAAAATGAAACCCTCCAATGCCATCCTTGCCTCAGAACACTTCTCATACTATGGAAAGTATCCTTTGGGATGACAGGTGTGACAGAAGAAGCTACAGGGTAAATAAGATGCACCTTCTCATATGCTCAAAGTTACTAAAATATCTTCTGAGAAAAAAAATTAAAAATTTAAACATTTTTACAGTAAAATAGTATGCAACAAATTATAAAATTAGCATCTTTAAATAAATATATATATATATGTTTGAGATAATGTAAAAATTTCTGAGCCAGTGTATCCCGCATCTCTTTTCTAGAAAAAATGCTTTCTAGTCACTGGCATAGTTATGAGTTGTATTAACAAATAAATTTGTTAGCCCAAGTATGGAACCACAAAGGAATAATAGATGGCTCATAATAGGAGTTACACATTTAAAAAAAGTGATTTTTAAGTAGAACTTTTTGCCCTGAGGTTTCTATGCCTATGTATTACTTTTATGATAGGATCAGTTTCATTGTACTAGTATTTATAAAATAAACCTAATTTTTCTTTACAAAGTTTATTAATAGCTTCTAAATTATGATAGACTACTACTTTTCTTATACTTACCTGTTGAGGTTTTGGGGACTGGGAAAATGAGAAATGACAGCAAAACCTCTCAACAAAGAATTCATGAAGTGGTTCTTGAATTTCTTTTCAACACTCCTTTGACAACAGAATAGATTACTCCCCTGAAGCTGACTTTAAAATTATCTGATTTTTGAAATTATCTATTCAGTTCTTCCCATGATTCTTCATTATCACTTCTGAAATTCCTGAAATTAGTAGGAAGTAAATGTATACACAGGGATATTACAGGCAAAGAACTCAGCTAAGATGCTGCAGAATAGGAATTACATGAGAAATAACAAAGCACTTAACTACGCTGGAAATTCCAAGAATAGGGAAGTCAAAGATGACTGTGGTTCATTTGGGTAAATGACAAACAGGAGTAAGGTCAGTGTAATATGGCTCTTGGAGCCATATGCTTGGGCCAGTTAAACTGATCAAGTGGAAAATAATTTCAGAGCCATCAAAGCACAATTTGTAAAAATCAGATTATCATACATATATTATATATACCTATTAACCAAGTCTTTAAAACATTTTGTTTATATTCTACATGGTCTCAGATGGAGGTTCTTTTTAACCTTGAGGAAGATTCATAAAAATATTCTATCTACAATGGCCAAACAGGGTCACATGGAAACTTTAAAAATAAGACCCTATAAGTTACTATCATAAGTATTAAGTCAATGAGAAAAAAATGTTTTAATGGCACTATTATTAAGAACTTATATCCCTAAGTATGCATTTACTTCTATGAATATAAACATTCCCAAAGATTATAAAATGATGAGATGTGGAAATAAACTGGGGTGATTTAAAGTTTCCGCTACTTCTTAATGATATTCTTTAGTAGAAAAATCCATGCTGTTGTTAAATGGTAAAACAAAGACAATGCAGTTGGCCCTTGAACAACATGGATTTGAACAGCACAGGTCCACTTATATGTGGATTTTTTTCAGTAAATACTGTACTGTAAATATATTTTCTCTTCCATATGGTTTTCTTAACACTCCCTTTTTTCTAGCCTAGTTTAACATATAATACATATAATACACGTTATATATAATATATAAAATACACATAAAATACAAAACATGTATTATCAATTGTTTATGTTATCAGCAATGCTTCCAGTGAACAGTAAGCTTTTAGTACAGTTTTTGAAGAGTCAAGTTATATGTGGATTTCAATTATGCAGGGAGCCAGTGCGCCAAATCTTCATGTTGTTCAAGGGTCAACTATATAGAATGCCTTTAATAAAGTTAATCAAACTGAGTAACATTTAGTGTAAGAGTGGCTTAAATTTTTTTATTTTCTCATTCAAAATCTAACCTTATTGCATAAGATAAATACAAATAACAAGATTCACCAGTTTACATTTCTTCAAAACCCCAAAGTCCAATCACAGAATACAATAAATATATTATTCGAAGACTCACAGAATTAAGGGGGAACTGTGCTCATCAATATTCATATCTGAGTGTATTGCTCATGTAGTTTTTGCATGAATTCCATGTACAACCAAGAAATTGACCCAAATAGAAATTATAAATGTTGTGAATTTAATTTCAGTATAATAAAAATAAAAAAACAGCAACTCATCATCTTGAACAGTAATTTTAACATAAAAGGTTTAAACTTAATTTATTTTAACATTTTCTTCATTGCATTTAGCCTAGAAAATAAAAAGACAGTAATCTGTGGGACATATTATATAAATAAACAAGGTAAGAACATAAATCCTTAAATTTCTGGTAGGGGAGTTAATTCTGCATTAAAAGGGCTCAAGCTATTAGTAATAGAACAGAACTGATAAGTTTCTCAAAAACAAGTAAGAAAATAAAATTTTTTATCTGGAAATGTACTGGTGATGATTTCTTATTTCTTCTGCCAGACAGGCAAGTAGTTATGTCTAAATACTTACTAGAGCCAAATCTATTTCAAAAGTTTAGGACATTAATTTTTCTCCTTTCTGTTAGTAATCAATGAGAAATAATACTTAGAATAAAACCTTTTCCATGAGTAAGGAATAGTAATAGCCACCTGCAAAAGGAAAAAAATTGATTTAGAATGTCAACATCTAGGTAAATACTTTAACTTAGAGGTCATAGTTTATAAAAGTATAATCTTGCTAATCCAATTTGGCTAACCTGGGCTTGTATCAACAGTGATACTTAGCAGCTTAAAAACACCCATTATTCTTTAACAATCAAAAGGATATATAATTGATTGAAGAAAACCTTTACTGCTAAATATGGAATTTAGTCTATGGCCAAATTTTTAAATTTACTATTACATATCAATATATGTGATTTTAAGACATTTGCATTTGAATGTAGGATGAAAACTGAATTGCTGAACTATTAAAATACTCCTCTTGCTACCTCCTGGATACTTGCCTGAGAGCCTCTGAATTAGCTCCATACTCAATCCATGCTCCAAGTAATAGATTTAAGATGCTCAATACTGAATTATTTGGCATCAACTTAAAAAGAAACCTGAATGAAAAAGATTACGGTTTTTTTTCAAATATGGAAAAAATTGAAACAATATACACCCATATGTAAATAATTTTAGTTTGTAAATAGCCAAATTAAGATTAATGTTAAAGGGTATAATTTTTATTTTATTATTTGCTCTTTATGTGTTTCAAAATTACACAAAGATGGAAGTATATTAGATACAAATAAAAACCCCAGTCTGGCTGAGTTATCTAAATGTGTGTTTCATTAGGTATTGACAGGCTATTTCCTCTTCTCTAAGAACAAACTTACTGTTACAGTAAGTTTCAGTGCAACAATTTTCCTATATTATCTTTCTGAATATTCCCCCAATATTTGAATTAAAAAAAATTCATTCTCTGGATTAAAAGAAGAAAAGTTTTCATTTAGCTACAACAGATCCCCAATAGTCTACCACATCTGGAGCACCAAGATATAAACAGTCACCAAGTAAATGAAAATCCAGGTTTTCTCTCTGTCATTAAGAAGGCACATTAAACTAAACAGAATTTTCTGAAATCTGACTTCAAATACACCTAGGAAAACAAAAACAAAACAAAAAGAAACCTAACTCTTGGGTTATTCTGGAAAATATTGGACAAACTTTGTAATTCATTCAATAAATATTTCTTAACTTTACATGTAGAACCTGGAATATTTTCAGTGGAACCAAAACCTATCATATACTATCATATATTTGTTACAGTCTTTCATAAAATGGTTGAAATGAAGTAAAAGAAATCAAGCTTGATAAATGATTAAAAAAAAAAACAAGGCAATATTATTTCCATGTAAAAGCTGGCATTTAATTCTAGCCACAGTCTATATGGTATATTGTTTCCTTATTTTGCTGGAAGAAAAGTGAGATTGTTCTTAAAAATGAGAGCTTTGTCTTATATAATATTTTCTTTTACCTTCAAATTAGAATTTATACAGAAAACCCTTTAATACAATTCCTTAGACTGAATCTGAAATACTTTTAATGTTTTCAAAATAGATAATTATAATTGGGAATAATTCACTAATAACTGCTTTTATTTTTAGATTTTCTGCTTGCTTACCATTGAAAAGGGTAAGATATTCCTTGTAGGAGATAAGACCAGAATTATGGTACCTACACAAACACACTCATCTTGAACATCAATTTTTAGTTTAAGGACTTAAGAAAACACCAACAAGCAAGGATTAGAATGTAAGTATTTTTTCAATTGTTAATTAAATAAAAGATTTTGGCTGTGTTTGTACATATAAATTAAATAACTATAATAATTTCTGGTCTTACTAAAGTTATATATTGGGTATAAAAAAGCAAACAAGGCTGTCATAATTTTGACTTCACTGTTTAACAAAAATCTCTGGCTAAGGATTTTATTATTATTATTATTATTTTTTATTCCAGCTAAGGATTTAAAAAATCATTTTAATGAAAGCAAGAAGAAAGAATATTGACAGTAAAAAGTTAGAAGGCTTAGGATTAAGATCCTAATCTTTTATGTGTAACCAATTACTATTTGAGTTTCCTGAGCTACCCAATGAATAGGTTGGTCATCTCTAAGGACTTTCCTATCTTTATAGGTATGATTAGGTGCACTTTAGGATTTAGGATTTCAGGAATTTAATTCGCATGTTTGATGACTCCCCCTTTCCCTTATGAGAAAATGTTTAGAAACATTACTAAACATTGCCTAAGTTCTGTTCAAAATGTATACTTCATAATGTACATTTATCTATGAGATAAGCAAATATCTTTAATCTCATCTTACTAGAAAAACAAAGGGAAAACATTTTTTTATCTCAAGTAAAATTCTGAATATTTACATTGACTATAAATGTGCATTAAAATACATTTATTTGATGCTGTGTAAGCTCTACTCAATATTCTTGATGGCATTCAACAAAATTACTAAATTGCAATCATACTGTTTTAATGTACACAATTCATCTGAAAAGTTAGTATTAGCTTGTTTTTATAGATTCATACTAAGCATAACAAGACTATTAGTCATATCAAAAATGCACTGTCAATGTGACTGAAAACACAAGCGTGATCATGAACACACACAGGACCGCAGAGCATGGCCAACCTTACTTCAGCAGCACAGTCAATACTGGAGCTACCGTTAGACTCAAACGCCAATATTTACGTGCTGCTAAGGCACTGCTGACGTCACTGCTGCGGGAGCTGCAGGCGGAGCATTTCCTCAGGAGGGAGGCCAGACCCTTGTATTTCTGAGGCAGCACAGTATGGCCTGCACATTTCCAAGACCCACAAACCATTATGTGCTGCTACTTTACTCCAAGGTTTGCTTGTTTACACTCTAGCACCTGAAGATGCAAACACTTTTCTTCTAGGAAAAGAGAGAATGCATTGAAAACCCATGTTTAAAGACCCTAACGTTGACAGAATATGCAG
This sequence comes from Smutsia gigantea, assembly GCA_032199065.1. NCBI lineage: Eukaryota > Metazoa > Chordata > Mammalia > Pholidota > Manidae > Smutsia > Smutsia gigantea. The sequence goes on along the minus strand of JAVSCE010016962.1, from coordinate 73,016 downwards.
TTACTCATCTCTCAGAAGCTTCCAAGTAGCATGACAACGTTTATTTCCACGAAGAACGCTTAAGGAAAGCCTACGACATGCCAAGCGTGTGGCACAGGTTAGCAACACAGAGGTGTAATACGAGCATAAGGAAAGCACTTCTTTCATGTGTCAGCTGAAGTCAATACAGGTAAACATTTAATCACATTTTTTAACATATTGAATAAATGAAGTTATTTTTTCCTTATACAAATAGAAAGTGAATTCATAGAACTTGGTGATGTTTACCTTGGTAAAGCATAATTTACAAACAGCATTTCTTTCCTTGAAGTACACCTTTCAAAAGACATCTTCATCAAGTAGTTTAGACTTCACTTAAGGGAAAAATAAGAAACGATATACAAGAGCTTGATTTCAATAAACTTAACCCTGAAAAATGCAAATGTCTTTTTAAAAAGTCACATGAAATACTTTAGTACTACAAAGTGAATATACACAAAAGACCTCAAACAAACCAATTTTCTCTTAATTTATGTTTAAAAAATCCAAATATTATTTTACTCTCAACACTTACCTCCCTAACAGTTACTCTGTTGGAGTTGGACAACACTTTATATGAGTGATTCTAGTATAGGAAGCCTTGGAAAGATAACCTGTATTAGAAATGAGAAACAAACAGGAATCCTGACCATCCTATCCCCTCATGGTCTACACCCTTTAAGAGGTAAGGGATGTACACTCCTAACTAAACATGTTGTTTCCACTGACTCAGATGCAGGAATGAAAACTCTCTAAGACACCAGAAAACCACCACTCTAGCTTGTCTTGGCAACCTTGTCTGCCTCAGTTTTCTCATTAAGTGGCTCTGCTACAGCTATAATACTTCTATTACAGAATAAGGTGGTGTGCACTGAAATTTGCCCCTCCCCTCTAATGTCTAATTGTCGTATACAAAGCACAACTGTCATATATTCCACATTTTTTGTGAACATATTCCCACTATTAAAAAATACATGTAGCTAATCAAAATGGAAGGAATAAAACAGCAGCAGACGCACAGACACTAAGCAGGGACTGGTGGTTACCGAGCGGGAGGAGTGGGGGCAGGTCAAGGGGGGGAGGGTGAAGGGAATAAAGGGGCACAATAATTCACAGTCACAATATAAGTTGGTCACGGAGACAACAGTACAGCTTGGAGAACACAGTCAATGATTCTGTAACATATTACTATGCTGATAGTAACTGCACTACAGGGGGTGAAGATTTACTAATGTGGGTAACTGTTGAACCACTGTGTTGTATATTTGAAACCAACATAAGATTGTGTATCAATGATAGTTTAATAAAAAAATACATAGGTATGTAGCTAATCTATCTGAGCAACTGGTGTTTAACATTAATGTCTCAAGTTTCTGCACAGTTTTTAACATGTTACAAAAATAAACCTTTTTGAAATGATTTGAAGAATATAGAAGATATATATTTGTATTTATCAACTACAATGTGGAACAGTCCTTTAGGCTACACTCCCCCCTCAAACCTGCTTTCCAGACAAAAATGTAAACACATTTTCAAATATACAAAATTTAAATGTATCCTTTTTTTAATTTAACAAATATTTTATCAAACACTTCATGTGCCAGCCTCTGTCTTAGCTCTATTACACTAGTCGGCACAGTAGTGTACCAAACAGACACAATTCCTTCTCAGAAAGGATTTAAAATCATTTAAATTTCAAGATACAAAATCATGAACCCAATAAAACTGTCCATGACTACATATTGTTCTTTGCCCCCCTGCACAGTATGCATTGGTGATTATTCCAAAATCCAGATAAATAATAAATATTTCAAACTAAAGAAGAAATCAACTGGGCCATTTCAGTTCCAATTTCCCTTTTCCTTTATTTGGCTAAGTGTATATATTTTAAACTTAGCCAAGTATGCCAAAGTTGAAAGAAGTGTGAAAACTGCAAAACGAAAGTTTCATAACTAAAAAACAAAAACTTCAGAGTAAGAGTATCTTCATTTATAATTTTATTTTTTAAAATTATGGTTAAATACAAATATAAATTTTACTATTTTAAAATGTGCAGTAATGTGGCATTGTTCATTTATACTGTTGTACAACTATCACCACCTTCCACCTCTCCAGAACGTTTCCATCTACACCAACTGAAACTGTACCCATTAAACACTTAACCGCCCAATTCCCCTCCCTGCAGCCCCTGGAAACCACAATTCTACTTCCATCTCTGTACATACTCTGCCTACACTAGGGACCTCATATAAACAGAAGCACACAATATTTATCCTTTTGTGTCTGGCTTATTTCATTTAGGATACCTTTCTCAAGGTTCATCCAGCTTGTTGCATCCATCAGAATTTCTTTCCTGTTTATGGCTGAGTAGTTTCCAACTGTGTGTATATACTGCATTTTGTTTATCCACTCGCCTGTCTATGGACATCTAGGTTGTTTTAATTTTCTGGTTATTACGATTAATGGTATCAGTGTGGTGTACAAACACCTGTTTTTGAGTCCTGCTTTCAGTTCTTTTGGGTGTATACCCGAAAGTGGAGTCACTGAATCACACAATAATTCTATTTTTAAGTTTTTGAGATATTCCTACACTGTCTTCCACCATGACAGTAGCATTTCATACTTCCATCAGCAATGCTCAATTTCCAATTTCTCCACATCCTCACCAACACTTTTTTTTTATTAATAGCTATCTTAATGGGTGTGAAGAAATATCACACTGTGGTTTTGATTTTCATTTCTCTAGTGATTAGTGACATTGAGCACCTTTTCTTGTGTTTAATAGCCATTTGTACATCTTTGGAGAAATGTCTATTCAAGTCTTTTGCTCATTTCTTAACTGTTTTTTTTCCTGTTGAGTTATAGGGTATTAACCCATTATCATATACATGATTTGCAAATATTTTCTCCCATTCTGTAGGTTGCCTTTTCACTCCTGAAACCATCCTTTGAAGCACAAAAGCTTTGTATTTTGATGAAGTCCAATTTATCTTTTTACTGTAGTTGCCTATGCTTTTGATGTCATATCCAAGAAATTATTGCCATGTTCAATGTCATGAAGCTTTACCCGTTTTCTTCTCAGAGTTTTACAGTTTTAGCCCTTTTGTCTTAGATCCATTTTAATTTTTGTATACAGTATAAGTGTTCAACTTCATTCTTTTGAACGTAGATATCCACTTTTCCCAACACCATTTGTTGAAAACTTATACTTTCCCACCATTGAATGGTCTTGGCTCACCTGTCAGAATTCATTTGACCATGTATGCAAAGGTTAATTCCTGGGCTCCCTAGTCTATTTCATTAGTCTGTCTCTGTATGTCAGAGCTATACTGTTCAACTACCATGGCTTTATATTATGTTTTGAAATCAGGAAGTATAAGTTCTCCAATTTTGTTCTTCTTTTCAAGACTGTTTGGGGTATTTGGTGTCCCTTGAGATTCCAAATCAATTTTGGGATTTTTTTTTCATGCAAAAATGCCATTGGAATTTTGATAGGACTGCAATGGATCTGCAGAACACTTTGGGCAGTATGGTCATATTAACAACATTAAGACTCCCAATAAGTGAACATGGGATGTCCTATCCCATGTTAATCTTAACACCTTTATAAATTTCTTTTAACACATATTTTGTAATTTGCAGGGTACGTCTTTCAGCACCTTGGTTAATTTTATTCCTAAGCATTTTATTTTTGATGCTACTACAAATTGAACTGTTTTCCTGATTTCCTTTTTAGATTATTTACTGTAAGTGCAAAGAAATGGTCTTTAAGTGTAGATTTTGCATCCAACAACTTTGCTCAACTTACTAGTTTAACAAGTTTATGTGTTTGTAATCAAGGGTTTTCTACATATAATATAATGTCAACTACGAACAGAAATAATTTTACTTTACTAATCTTTTACACCTAAAATTGATTCAACAGCTGTCTGGCAACTTTGGCCCATTCATGCTCTTGTTCTTCTAGAAAAACATCAGACAGGTGTCTCTTCTCTCCCTTCAAATTTACCCTTTCATCCTCATTTTCACTTAAGTAGAAGTTATCAGAAGAGAACTTATGTCAATTTCCACTACATCTACCTACCTACATGCATCTGTGCCCATGTAACTCTTCCTTCCCTGTATTATGAACACAATCCTTTCCCCTTGTATACTAGATTTTATCTTCTCTTGCTTACTTAAGAATATTCCTATAGCACTTACTACTTAGGGATATTGCTTAGGGATATATTCCTCCTATGTCTTCAAATTTCCTTTCTATTGGGTCATTCCTACAGGGAAACATAATTTCTCTCATTTTCATTTCATCTCTTGAAGATTACTTTTTGTGATAACATTGCAATTTTATCACTAACATTTTAATAAACACACTCAGATTTTAAATCTATTTTTATTTCTATTTTACACTGAGACAATTAAAAATAACTGCAGTCTGTTTGAAAGCCTGATCAATTTAAACTATTAGAAAAAATTTATTTCCACACTCAAGAAAAATATGGAAATTCTTTAAATGTATTAATGAACTTCAAGATGCTATTGGAGCAATTCCAGTAGAGAAGATACATCTCTCTTTACCTGTGTTTAACAATAATAATAATCACTCAGTCTGGTAACCTTTGATTTTCCCTTTATACTTAGAATAATGTACTTTGGGGCTGCTAATGTAGGTTTTATATTATGCCTTCAAGAAGGTGTTAAAATTTCTTTGAATCTATAGATTGTTTCTACTGTCATATGATAGGGATATTCAGATGCTCATACATGGCATGAAAATATTTCTGCTACTCTGTTGTTTAGTCATATCCTTTATATGTCACTGTTACTTTGGGTTTTTCAAATACTTAATTTTATTCTTAATTGGGCTTCAACACAATTTATAATAGTAATTACTTTCTTTGAGTATGTTTCTCATTCCACACATAAACCTTTAAGGAGCTAGCTATACATAGTATCTGAGCAACAGAATGACTATCCTTACTCAGGGCAGTGGAATACTACACAAGTGGTATGATATGTTGATATTATACCTGGAGAAAATTTAAAGTTAGCCATTCTTTAGTATCTTTAAGCAAAGGCCTAAATTACTGGGTCTAATTAAACTGCACGACAACTGCACTAAATATGGCAATTTTATTATTCCCCTATTAAGAAACTGCAAGTTTTATGATATGCCCAAATACGTAAAATTCACAGGGAACAGATTAAAATTTGCTTGTCTTTTACTTTTGTTTTTTGGATACAAATACTTAAAAACAGGTTAACTAGAGAAGGTACAATTAAAATTCAGTACTGAGAACAGTTGTGCAATAAAATAACATTCACATATTGAGTTAAGTGAATTTTTATAAAGTTGTATTTTTTCTGGTGAAGTTCCTGGATTTTTTCTGGTAGAGAAGTTAATGCATGAAACTGTGTGAAGTGGATTTCAATCTAGACAATTAATTGTTTAGAAAATAGTCCAGAAAAGTCAGGTTACATATATTAGCCCCCAAAATATGTTACCATTTTATTATTAAATTCCTTAAAAGTTTCCTTATATACAAACTGAAACTACTTAGAAGCTAAACATTTACACTGAGTTCTTAATTTTTGATGACTTTACGCACTACATATAAATTGCAAACATGTCAGTCAAGAAACGCAGTACAAAATGTTTGATAAGAACATAAATGCCACTTAACATTTTTTTATTAGATACATTCTTTTGCACTCAAAATTATGGATACTTGCCCACTGCTATTCTCTCTTTACACTTAATTTTCATCCTGTGTGAATCAATCATACAAATGATTCTTTGAGATCTGAGTTCATCAATTTCTTTGCCATTCTTAATTTCATACCTTAAAACTAGGTCTAAGTATGCTATACTATTATATTTTAGCTGGACCTCCTATCTTTAGTCAATTAATAAAACTTCCTAAAACATATATTTCAGAATATATCTGTGGTTTCCTAAGTAGAGTCTCTACTTCTCTGCCCTAGTACCAAAGTGCATATAATAAGGATCTATCCAGTATTACCTACTTCTCTCCAGTGAAAATACTCTACCATTTCAGTTAAAAGGTCTCTTTTAAGAGACATGACAACCAAATGTAGTATGAAATAACCTTCTTGAAGTAATAAGAAATTTTAACAGAAACTAGATGTTATTATAGTAAGAGATTATCATTAACCATGTTAGTGGCCAAAAGTATGGTGGTTATATATTTAGGAAAAAAAGGTCCCTGTAAGTTAAAGAAGTATATGAAGTATTTATGCATGGACAAAAAAGACTCATCGAGCATGACGCTACTGCGGCCACCAGGTAAGCAGTAAGTGGAACAAATGAGATTATTCATCATTTGACTACAGCGATTACCTTCTCCCACTGAGTGATTCTTCAAGGCTCCCGGAAGAACTGAGATGCTTGTAATAAATTGTTTTCTAGTTCTTTCCTTCACTAAGCTTTGTATTCCTATCTGATCTCTGAATCTTCTGAGGCTGAAGCTACTGCTGAAGGCTAAAACATTCACTAATCAATCCCCTTTCCACTTATCCCTACTTTTAAGGGCAATTTAAGTCTCTTCTCCAGTGGATTCTCACCTCAATCTTTTTGATACTGAACATTCATAAGAACATTTGAATATAGAGAACTGTTCTCAGTATTGACTACTGGCACCGAGCAGAGAACTGGTGTCATTATTCCACACTTATTCTGCATCCAAACTGGACTAGCTATGTGGCAGTGCTTCCTGCTATGGCCCATGCCATGTCTCCACTCTTGTATCTCCATCCACTGGAAATGTCATAGCGCCTCCATCCCTTAAATCTCTGCTTCCAAGTTTGCTGGCTAAAAGAAAAATCTACCTTCCCCAGCTACATTAGAAAAGCGCTCTAGTGGCTAGATGAAGAACGAAAAAACGAGAGCTATTAAAAAAAAAAATTCAGAAAACAACTAATCAGTTTTTGTCCTTTATACAACAGTCTTAGTTCCAGGTGTGGTGGTTTATATTCTGGCTTATGAGCTCTTAATTACCTCTACTGGCTTTTGATATATATCAACTTTTCATTCTTATGATCTTCTAAGAAAAAAAGTTAATTTGAAAGATGAGACAAAATAAATAAAATGTTTTTCTTAAGAAACAAACTTGAACATCAATTTGAATAAATGGGAATCTAATTATCTTAGTTTTCTTTCCATATTAGGCATTGAATTTAATAAAAAATTACAAATTTTATATAAATTAATGGTTTTCCCTCTTACCTCACTGTAAATGGCATTTGGAACTTTTTTTTCCAATAACATTTTTGTTTAGGCATATTTACTTTCCATCTTACACTACTCTAATTTCAGTTCATCTAGTTTACATAAGGCATTATTGCATTTAACAAAAACATTAAAAAATTCTATGCATGTTTCCTAAGATCTAAAATCATCCTGAGTGCAATAGAACACACTGGTCAATTTCAGTATTTCAAATTTTATCAATAAATAGCAGAAATAATTTCTTGCGGCAGCAATGATACAGAACAATGAATGTGAAGCCAGAAGACCTAAGATGGAATCCTGGCTCTGTCTCTTATGAATCGTTATCTTGGGTTATTTCAGTACAAAGAACCTCAGTTTACTTTATAAAATGAGCCCATTAATGCCTACTTCAAAGCCCTGTTAGGATTATACAATCTTAAACTTTCATGAGCATATCTAATAGTGAACAGGTATTCAATAAACACCTGCTGCATCCAAATTTATAACAGTGGGATTTGAAGTACACTTTTGACCAATTTAGGTATCAGTTGACTATAATTTAACATGAACCAACTATGCTGATGACAAAGAATGCTGGTGGAATCAGGCTGCATTAATAGACGTATGCCATTCATAAGAGACACAGTGTATTTTGCACCTCAAACCATATCGAGAACAATGAGTTCAGTTTTATATACAGTATTTTAATAGCAATACTGACAAATGTAGAAGATCCAAAGTGGAACATACAGGACACTAAATGGTCTAGAATCCATACTATGAGAACCAGAGACCTGGCTAGGTATGCTTAGCCTAGAGAAAACATACAAAAACTATTTTTAAAAGCTTTATTTAGGGCCAAAGGATGAAGTTATATGCTAAACTGAAACCTGCTCTATTATGAGAATTTTATTTTGTCCTATCAATTACTTTTCACATAAATGCAATTTATGACATTAAGGAAGAATTTATTATGGTTCTAATTCTAATAATCTGAGAGCTAAAATAAAATTAATACAGATCAATTTAAAAATTGACTTTTAGAAAAATTCAGTGTATTTTACTAATAAGCTGTCTCGTTAAAGATTTGGAGCACAAATTACCCATTTTAAGTTCTGACTATAGGGCACAAAATAAATCGGGGCATAAAGAAACAACTTGAAGAGGCAAATTTAAAAAAGTAAAATTTAAAAAATAAATTTAATAATATTCGATATGACAGAAAGAGTGAAACAAATAGTCCAGGCAAAGTCAGGTCACAACCCGACACATATTTATTTCAATTCTGCATTCAGTTTATTCCTTTTTTTTACATGGAGATAACTTTGAAAACTCTTATTTCAGAAAAATAGGTAGTGATCAAAGGACAAGATGGTATGAGATAGTCTGGGGATGTTACACATTGTATTTATGCTTAGAACTTGAAATCCCTATTATATAAGAGTTCATATATTTATATATTTACTTCCTACTTAAATGAAGTCTGTGCTATTAAATTATCTTATTTTCATTTTCTTAAGGAAACATCCACAGTAACTTTCTAAGCAAGAAGTTCTCCACCATTCTTCTTTCAGTTTCCCATCCTAAACCATGAAGTTGTTCAGGAAGGGGGAAAACTGAATCCACCCCCTTTCTAAAATTTTGGCACTGAAATTCAAATCTTATGGCTACAATTTTTTGTTGAGAGAAATAACATAGCCTTGCCTTAAACATAAAAGCTCATATTTAATTCAGTCATTCTGTTTAACACATAAATATGTCAAATATATAAGACTTTGAGAACAGGAACACCTGGCATTTGATCAAACATTGTCTAATTCTCAAAAATAGCAGTTATTTGACCTGAAAAACAGCTGTAATATATTATGAACTTTTTGTTTGTTCATAAATTATAAAATACACAGTTAAGAACCTAAATTTGATATATTTACTAAATTAATAACAATTAATTATACCAGTAAGTTGTCAAAGCCTTCTTTAACACCAATCCAAGTACGAAAGGAGCAATGTTTTTTTCTCCTGTGGCACACATTTCTCTCCCATAAACATTCACACTGTAAACTTATTCAAGATAATTCAAATGTCTTCATGAGTGGCACAGGTAGACAGGAGTTTACACTAGAGTAACTTTCTATCACAAATAAATTAAAAATTGGAGAATTTTCAGTTACATCTAGTGACTCACACCAAAGCATTAAATTTGAATGAAAACATAACAGATTTTATGTCATTTGCCATATTGATTACTTAATGCCCTGATTACCATATTCTGATTTTATTTACAGTACTTTCAGCCAGTCCTACAATTATACTATTTATATTTCAAGAATTGACAATATTTGCTAGAATATTGCTGTGTGATTACATGCTGTTACTATTCTAACTTGATAAATTTCTAAATATTTACCTTGATAAATAGTCCAACATAAGAGTTTTTGCATTTCTTTTAACTAGCCTAGCTCTTGATAGCAGGCAAATTTAGTTAAGTCTCCTGAATTACAAAATTTGTTTCCATCACTTCTGTTTACTACTGACACTGACAGCATTCAATAGTGAATTTCCTGCTTTATCTTCTATTTCCTATTTATAAAGCCAATGTCTTAAGGTTTTTGCTGTTGTAGATGAAAAAGATAGTAGCGATGATATTAGCTGCAGACAATACACCCAAAGATATTTTATTTAGCACCAAATGATACATTTAGCTATTTTAAATTAACAAAAACATATCATTTAAGTATATGTAACCAAAACTGCAATGTGAAAAATCAAAGCACAGCTCAAAAACATAAAATTGGGGAAAAAAGGAAAAAATATGAGAATTTCTGAATGTTTTATGTTAAGCAACAAATGTTTAAGAGCCTTAACTTGAAAAACAAAAAGAAAAATATTTCATCTCTGTACTCAGTTTGTTAAAATGAACCCATAACACTGTCATTATTTAATTTTGATGGCATCAATATATGGAACACCAATATTCCACAACTTCTGGAACAGCGATATTCCACAAATGAATAGCTTAAAAAAAATCCCTACCTTGTAGAAGCAATGGCATAAAACAAACATTAAAAAAATGAGGGAAGAGGGGATACCCACACAATCATACAGAATCACTGACTACTGTCACTCTGTACCTATTTTTCTGAGTAGTGTTTAATTCGAAGTATCACCATTTTGGTATTTAAGATTAAAGGGAACTCCAGGCATACTTCCCAGAACAGATAACAGAAAGCATTCCAATTATGGAATATAGAAAATGACCTATGTTTAAAAGATGTTGGAGATTATCCGAGGAAGGCTGTTTGCTTAGAAATTTACACAGGAGATGAAATGAGGCTAAGAATGTGGCATTATTATCTATGCTAATATATCTGTTAGAAGTGAAATGGTACCTATTTATTTTTGAAAAGTGGATTGCCCTTCAGCCTGCAGTAGGAGTGCATGATCAATTGAAAAGATTCCTTTTTCTAAGAGTTAAGTTCAAGAAAAGCTGAGCTGGCTTCCAAGAGACCAATTAAGAAACTCAAGCCTGGATTATATAGGATTCTTTGGGGATTTGTAAATGTTTCCACTGTAGTTTTTCAGAGACAAAAATATAAAGGGGAAAAAATTAGAAGAAGTGACCTGTGCATTCAAAATAGCTCATTATCAAAAATTTTCAATATTTAATTGATTTGCACCCTAAACACTACTTACTGAGTTCAGTGCTGATCTTCTATGATAACAAGGTAACTACTCAACATATATACACATTATTTACTGGTCACCACTGCAGTGGTATGAGGCAATACACAAGAAGCAATGTTAAGAGAGGAAAACTGACCTACTAGTTTTCATTTAAATAGGGCAATCCCTTTATACCAAGAATAGAAACAGTTACACTGGAGTTTCTTTTATTTAGAGACAAAGAATTAGCTCAAGGAATAGATGGAAATGAATCTTTTTGGTAACTGATTTTAGGGAAATAAGTGTCTTGTGCATTTAACATGACCCTGAATTTTTGTACGTAGGGGTATGATATTAATTTCAGCTAACCTGTTAAAATTATCCCCTTAGAATTTACAAGTTTCTTAAAAGTTAAATGAATCAGGGTAAAAATGTTTCTTATTTTAAGAGATGTACATGTGTACATATAAAAGTAAGGAAAAGGGATTGTCTTCCTGTTTTTCCTACCTCCTGAAGTTTAACAGCTAAATTTTAAGCCTCTCACAAAGGGGTCGAAGTATAATATAGTGAAATGTAAAAACAAATAAATGAAAAAACTATTTCTCAAGTGGAGAGAATATCTTCCAATTTATAAAACTATAAAATAACTGTCAATAAGCATGAATAATTGTGGTAATAAAACAAATCATTACTCATTTGTAAATTCTTTTGAAGGAAAAGGGTTTAAAATTGTGTTTCCCAGATTTAGAAATGATAGGGCCTGGTGTAAAATACCCTACAAAATAGAAACCTTACCTAGGGCAATGGCATTATTCTTACTCTGAACTGGATTAAATTAATACCAAACTTCAATATGTAGCAGGTAATGGGAGGTTAGAAAGTTATTGTAGGATGGTAGAAAAAAATCAGAAATAAAGCAAAGCATGACACTAAACAGTAACTTTTTATAGCAACGGCAGGGGGACAACTACAAATTAATACTTACATAGTAGGAACTGCTGGTCTAAGTAGGGGACTGTTTTATTATGATCTTCATTTTATCGTTACTAAACCTAGGAAAAAAGTAAAGATGAAGACTTTAAAATTTTGATCACGTTATATATGACAGAAAATTGTCAGCCTTAGCTGACAATTTTCTGATCCTTAAACAGCACAGAGCAATCACAGATTATAAACACCCAGCAACAGCATTTATATATTTCAGTCTAGAGTACTATCAATACTTTTCAAAATTCACTTTTCTATTACTATTACCTTCTCAAAGTTTTAAAATCACATATGTAAGTGTGACTAAAACTTATACTTCAATGTCTAACTTGGAACACTGAGCTTCTGGAGAATATAATTGCAGATAAATTCAAGATCACACCTCAAAAGTTATCCTTTTATTTATAAGAGTAGGAAGGATTAAAGGCCAGTATGCAAAGGAAGGAAACACTACAGCTCATCTTAAAAAAATAAAAAATAAATAAATAATATCTTAGTAACATAGGCTGGTTAAAATGTTTGATTTCTGTGGGCCATGATAAGTTGTAGTTCTTACACCAACTAACGGTTAAGTACTTATTATAAGACAGAGTAGAAAGAGTAGAATAAACCTATCCACGCTCTTAATTCAGCATTAAGAGCGTGATTGATTAGACCATCTTCCCCCCAAAAAAGGACAGGACATTTTTTTTTCCATTTATTTGAAAAAATAACTATTTCAAATCCACCTAAAAATCAAGAGAATACCAAAATGAACCCCAGCATCCTATCCCTGGCCCTCTAGTCAAGTTGTACTGAATTCTAGTATTCCACCATGCTTACTCTGCTTTCCCAATTTTTTTTAAGAAAAAAGACTATACATATAGTTGAGTCCCTTTTGTACCATACCCTGATCCCATTCCTCTGTCTCTTAAGATACAATCACAATCCTGAATTTGCTATTTATTTTCTATGCATGTTTTTATACAATTACTATAAATTCAAGTATTTAAAACAACATATATCATTGCTTTCAAGTTTAATATAAATGTTATCATACCATATATATTTTTTACATAACTGTCATATTGTATATAACCTTTCGCCATTTATTTTACTTTGAAGACATCATACATGATGACACACACAGTTCTCACTTCAGTAGCAGCATAAGAAACAGTCCACATCGCATGGCTGTGTCACAATCTGCCACCCTCCCATTGCTTAACATTTACATTGTTTCCGATTTTTTCCTATTAAAAGTAAAATAAACAAGACTTTTTCACATGTCTGAGTTTATCTACAACATCGAGGAATGAAATTGTTGGGTTCAAGCCTATGTATATCTTCAGCTTTACTAGGCTATCACCAAATGCTCCCCCAAACAGCATATAAGTTCCCCCTTCTGTATTTTCTACAATATTTGGAAATACATTTAAGAAAAACAGTTATCTAGATGAAAAAATTTTAAATTCTTAATCAATTCATTCTGCTTTCATCAAGTGTAGGACTAACACAGGTATACTAAGAGTTCCAAACAAACAGAATGGACTAAAATTTGACTCAAGGTACTTGCACAAAAATAAAGCTCTCATAATACAGATTTTCCTCATATGACTGAGGAAATAAGGAGACTTAACCTAGAACTATTGTGGTAAAAATTATAAGATTCATAACTAGTTACTGAGCTTATATCTGTGATGACCAAAGGGGAAAAAAAAAGGCAGAAATGTAAGTAGTTTATTGGTGTGAAGAATCCTCCCCCATTTCATTTGGGGCAGTGCTGCTCATATGTGGTGCTTCTAATAAAACTCAGAGCTTATAAAAGATACAGATTCCTGAGTCCAAGCTCCAGAGATTCTGATTCAGCAGGTCTGGAAAAATGCTTTATTATAGGTTAATTCTAGTGGTCCACAGACACTTTACACAGTAATTAATAGTAAAAACAACATGTTTTCAATATAAAGGGTTATGTAACTCACTTTTTGCTTAAGGGTAGGTAACAGTAACTAGTATGTTATCTGTCAAATTACATCAACATATTAAAGAAAACACTCTAGTATTAGCAAAAAAAAAAAAAGTAGTCTCACTTTATGGTTGAATATGTTTGACTTCACAATGTTAGACCAGGTTGTAGGATCATTTATTATTTCAGATAACTAAGCATATACTATGACAAAGCTTTTTTTTTTTTTGGATAGTATTAACAGGGAACTAATATTTTTGAGTTTACTGTGATTAGTAAGGGAAAAACATTAAGAGTGGGAGTAATTACCTATGATTTTAATGAAGATGACCAGGGAAGAAGTATGGTTAGTTTTCTAAAATAATGCTATTACAAATGTCAGACCTGGGACATTAGGCCTATACACTAAAATAAAATGTCATTTGTAGTTTTCCACCAAGAATGTTACAAATGAAATAGCACTTTGAAAGAAATCCAATATTCACTTCCCTGTCGCTACAACCTGTTGGAATTATTTACACAGAAAAATGTGTTCAGATATTTAGGTTATGCAATTCTGTGCAAATGTAAATTGTAAAAGTGAAAAATGTTCATTTATATTATTTGAAATTATGAAGTCCTATTTCCAAAAAAGACTTAGAAGAATCTGAACTTTCCAGATATAAAAATTATTTTAATAGAAAAAGCAAAGACTTGTGAGTTTCCACCTGCAGCCTGCTTTGTCTTCAGTTATATACAACACTAAAATGAACTACACCTTTTATCTGTAGTGAAACCAACAAGAATTTGGAATTGTTTGGACTGTGTTATAAAAATGAAGATAATATGGGCTCAGGAAATGGCCCAGAAGTGAAAGAAACCCTCCTGCATGGTCACAGTCAATGTTTCTTTTCTCAATGTACTTACTACCTTGTGTTATCAGCAGCTAATGATTAATACTTTTTTCCAGTTTACCAGCTTAAAAGTGAAAAACGTGAAATATACCATACACACTTCCAGAAGCAAGACAGTTTTCCATTCAAACAGATGGAATTAAATGAATGAAAACCATAGAGTAAATAGTAAAAAGCAGTTAAGAGTCTAAGAACTATAATCATCTACTTTTCTCTTTAGAATGCTTTGGAAAAAAAAAACACTTTTTTGCCAAGGAATGCATTCATCCTGCTGCACACAGGTCACACTATCAATTGGGCCCTTCCCTCCTGGTTGTAAACACTGGTGGGTTCAGGCTCATTTGGCCACTGTTAACTGAGCTTTGATATTCTGTACAACAGCTGACAAGCAGAGAAAAGTCCCGGCCCCTGCTTCTAGCTGTAAGGGACAAGAACAAGGGCTGTGGTGATACGTGTTTGTTCACTGTTACTGAGGCCGCTGCTGAAGGAAGCTGAGAAAAGCATATGCAACTATTGCAGGAAAACAATGGTCAGCCCAACCAGTTACCTGGCAGGTCTGCTTACTCACTACATGTTAAAGTTATTTAAGAAGGAGTATATCTCTAAAAACTGGGAAGGGAAGAGGAGAAGAAGAGACAAATTGGTGTTTTGATTGGAAAGGGAACCTACAATGTACCTAAGGAAAAAAAAATAATGACATATGTAATGATCTGTAGCTGCTAGTAAAGATTTAATTGTTAAAATTGTCAAAATTCTCAAGAGAGTTTTTTAACCAGGTTCAGGGTGAATTCATAGAGACTATCTTCCTTCCCTAGCTATCCTCTTAGAAGATAATAGAGTATATATATAAACTTGAATCAAGAAATGACATTATATATTGTTTATAAAAAACTCCAGGCGTCCAGGTTCCACATATCTAATCACCACCATATGTTTGACATTAGACATTATTAGCAAAGAAATCAGTTTTTAGGCTATAAAGTTTTTAAGAAATTCCAACTATTAAAAAAAATTTCTACATTAATCTACTTTATGTAATCCAAAGCTAAAAAGTTAAGAACGTAATACAAACTGATGAAAAACAGAAATAAAATTATTTGTTCTATCAAATTAACTTTAAATTTAAATGTGATGCTATGGACATAACTTTAAATTTAAATGCAATTCTTATCTTTTAATACCTTAGACAATTTGTGATTCTGAAACTTAAAAAGTCAGAAAAATGAGGACACATCTGTAAGTTAATTTTTTAAATGCTAGAATTGGCTTATAACTTTAAATATATTTGGTCAAGAAGGCTAGATCTGAGATGTACTAAAAGTACAAAATTTAGTAACATTTAAAATTTAGATAATATTTTATTGAAAAAGGAGAAAAAAAGTCTTATTTTTATAAAAATCGAATAATTTTTCTGCTTAGCAGTAGCTCAATAAAAAAATAAAATAAATTTAAAAATTCTGATAACAAGATTACTAAATATGTTTATTTAGTATGAAAGCTGTACAATAAAAAAGACTAAAAGGAAATATCTAAGGATTTTTGAAAATTAAGACATTTAGAAACAGTAACAAGTTAAACTACTAATCAGTGGATTAATCAGTGGCTGCAACTACATTTGAAACAACTGCCTGTCTCTTCCAAGTGACTCTAACCATGAAAATAGGAAAGTAAAACTAAGCCAAATCATAATTTGTTAACAAAATATCAAAAGTGTGGCTTGTGATGCTGAGAATCGAAATCCTATTTCAAAATGATATTTAGTGAAAATATTATTACTAATTAAATACTGCCTTTTTGAAAATGCTTATCAGAAAATACAGTTCTGATGCATTAGGTCTTATTTGAAGAAAAACAGAAATAGACTAAGAATATATTTGCTAGTAAAGAAAAAATACATAAAATACACACATGTTCAAAATTGCTTCAAATAAACATTTAAAAAACTGCATTAAGGGAGTTCATTTTATCTACTCTTTAATGAATCCTCAGCAACACTATAAAACCTCTACTAAAAAAAGTTGTTATAGCTGACAAATTGCTTAAAATATAAGTTGTCTTTATAAACTAGCTTTATACATCACTAAGAAATAAAAATAATTTCAAGTCCCTTCATATGCACATGTTAAATTATATCTATTGCAGTTTATACAACTATTCTTTCCCCCCACTAAGCATAACTTTTGCAAAAAAACAGAAACACTGACAGTATAATTAAGAATTTTTCCTGAAAACAAATGTTACTTAACTCTGAAAATATATTTAACCAAAAACACAAATATTGCAGAAATATATCACTGAGAAAAAAAGATAACAATACATCCTGCCCCCAAATTCTGACATAATGAACTTTATATACATATCAAGGCTTAGATATAGTACTCAGGTCTGCAAATTTAAAACAGCCAAAATCCTTACAAAAATGCCCTTTAAGGGGTAAAGAATAGCCAATCACACATAGCACTGAAAACCCTTATTAACCTGTCTCCTAGAGTAACCCATACAACTAATAATGTTTCTTATCGTCTTAAAGAACTGACCAAATGCAAGAAAACTACTAATATCTGTACTGATTCTTTCAGAGGTTAATCTAATAAGCTAAAAATGTAGAAGTTTATAAGCTGGTATATAGCTGTAAAGAGGGCAATTTTATGATGCTAAATATTTGTTGTGTCCAAACAATAAGTTTTGACAATTTCAAATATTCCATAGACTCTCTAAAACAAGAACCACTCTGGATTTATGTCTATCTACAATATAAACTCAAAAGCTATCTTTCTTCTCCCATTTAACTCATTAAGGCTTTGTGTAAAGGTATTTGGATTTAAAGTGATAAACTGAACCTGGATTTTTTTTTTCCAGAACCAAGAAACCCTATTTTTCACTTTTCATCTTGATGTTCTCTTACCTAGAAAACACTGGTTAAGTTAGAGGGGGAAAAATTATATTCATTTTCATCCTATTCAAACTAAGCTGTTTTTTTATAACATTCTCAAATCAAGGTTATGAAGACATACTATACCCTGTAATTAACTCAAACAACCACCATAAAGTATAATGACACCAATACCTGAACTTCGCCCTTATACTGAACTGATATCTATTAAATTTCAATATTTTATTTAACCTAAACAGTTCATGGATTCACATTCCTGGATTATTTATTTAATATTGCATAATACAGAATTATCTAATACTAACTAGTATTTTAACATACCGATATGTACCTCAATGTTCAAACATTCTAAAACACACATCTGAGAATTTGCTTTAAAAAAATTTTAACATTGTTTAAAGATAAAAGGAGTTCTATAACCATGATAATTATACTTCACTCTTAAGACTAAAATTACATTATTCTAATAAAAGCAAACCTGTATGATTTCCTGTATCTTAATATTTTTAGGTGAAAAAAATTAAAAAAATATAGTATATTTTAGTAAACCTCACTTTATTTAGCAAATAGTTCTAAAAAAACATATCATGGTTAATACTTTATCATGTGATTAACACTTTACTGTGTAAAAATTAACCAAGTAACACTTAGTACTACTGTTCAAAAAATTCTTTGTCATTATACCAGATTACCTTGTAGAAAACAATAAAAAATTTTACTAAGTATTGGTAGTTTTCAACAAAAACCATAAAAATGAAAGAAAACAAATACACTAGAAAAGTGGTTCTGAGATTAAAGTACTTCTGAGGTAAAGACAGTAAGTCACTGCAAGTTTTGACATTTTACACTTTTAAAGAATTTGCAACTTTTGATATGAACAACTTAATTTACTCAGTGTACTTATGAGTAAGATACTAGTTTCTGCTTAAGTGGGTTTTCAGTTTCAACCAAATTGCCACTTTTGGTTAGGACAGTACTTGGAATACTTGAAGATATTCTCTTAAAATAGCTTTTTAAAATATACTCATCTTATCTCATTTTATAATCTCTGCCATTATACCTGTCAAATATCCAAGCACCAAATTCTATTTGATATAAACCTTCCATTTTATAAGATGAAAAGTCCACAACTCAATTCTTTTACATGTTACACTGCTGTAACAACCGTAAGAAAAGAGAAAAACCACTATATGTATTTCTTTTGGAATAAGTAAACTCAGTTGGAGTTGGACCTAATACAGGGCGATTACAGGATGAGAATACCAACTATATAAAAAAACTGAAGTTTTAATAAGCAAGAGAACTCAACCTTGGCCATTTCACAAGATTATTTCAGTCTATTAATACATCTTTATTGGTTTTAGCTAACCGAAAAGTTCTAGCTTTACTAATTGTCCAGTCTAACTATATTTCAAAGATATAAAATTGTATGCTTTTTAAAATTCATTTGTATACCTTAATCTCCTATCATGTTCCAATGCATTATGTGAGTATTCAACCAAAGAAGTTAGGTTGTTCTCCAGAACTGGCTCTCTCCTAAAGGTCAAAACCTGCAATAAAAATGTCATGTATTATAGCATGAAGACACTCAACAGATTTCCGCCTCCTGCAGTTCCACAGTTGTTCCCTGCACACAGTGGTAAGGTCTTCAAAATGACCCCAATCTTGTCTATGTTATAAGAAAGCCCAACTTGAAAATAATGTTTTTTAAATAGAAAGAACTTGATTGGATACACCTGTGATATGCTTTATCAGCTGAAGCCTCTTCAAACAAATCAGATTAATATGTTTCTGCTTTCATTTCTCTTTAGGGCATTCATTTTCAAAGCAGTGTGGGCGAATGTGTGTGTGTGTGTGTGTCTGTGTATACACATGTTAGAGGCCTGGTAAAGGGAACTCCATAAGAAAAATATCAGAAATACAGTTTGTGCTTCTAAAATCATAAAATCACGCAGCTTAAAATTACTAAAGGGATAGAGACAAATTTTTAACAATTTTTCTCTCCAAGCTGTCCATTTTAATGATGACAGAGTTACTGTTATTTTCAATTTCATTATTTTGCCATGCCTGAGTGGATAATAATGTTGATATTTCCAAGTATCTTATGACATTGCAGGACAAAATTTAGAACTTACTTTTTAAACAAATTGCTATAACCAAATATATATAAGTGGCTTTTTCATTTGTTTCACCTGAGTCTTACTAATTGAGTGGAAATCAACTATATAAAAATAGTAAATTGTTAAATTACCAAAAATTTGAAATATACTATATGTGAGCCATAATATTCTGAGTTTCCACTTTTAAGAACAGCATAGGAAAAGAAATGAAAACCAAAAAAGCCTTTATTCTTCTGCTGCCAAATATTTGATTAATGGCAAAAACCACACACACATAATTCACAAACACCAATCCAAATACCATGACATTTTAAAAAATTAAATCATTTTTACATAGTCTTCATCAAAACATGTAGATGAAATTTTCTATGTTTGAGCACTCTGAAATTAAGGTATCTTAACTTAAAAGTCACAGAAGGAAAACAGTAGGAACTAATATGTGATCCATGCCAAATGTAAACTTTTTAAATAGAAGGGAAACAAAAAAAACTAGATAATAAAGAACAAAAGCAGTTTCGATGTAAGACAAATATTGAACCGAATGGGTATGATTAAAAAGTATGATTTTTAAAATATAAAAAAATTAACTTGAAATAGTAAAACTCAAATCTATTACAGAATACAGCTTAGTACTTAGGACCATGACAAGTCTTTTCAATGCAAAGATTCTTTAGTGAAATAAGACAGGACTAAACAAAAATATATTAAAAGTCTCATAATTTGATAAGAAATGGAATAAAATCCCACATAAAAGTGATGTAAATTCCAGTATTTGAAACTTATCTTTCTAAAAGGAAGACCCTTTAAAGCATCTCTAAGACAGGCAAGTGGGGGGAAGAAGGCAAAAGAAAATAATTTCTCTACCAGAAAGCAGTATTTATGGGAAGGCTCTAGTCTTTTGTACATGCAAATAATCAAACAAATACAAAAACATGTATTAGTAATGTGATATTCTAAAATGATGTTACTTTTACAATATTAAGACAATCACGACCTTAATGTTCTAATACTGTGACTCATAAAAAAGTGCAAAAACAGCTAAATTTAATTTTCAACACTCATTTGCAAGAAAGTGGTAGTTTATTACTGATTTCCTTTGGTCTTAAGAAATTTGGGGCTACCAGATTTCAGCTAATCATAGTTTTTCTAATGACATGCCAGAATTAGTTGCCTGACACAGTGTTTCTAAGTTTGCTGAATAAATAACAAAAAGGAACAAACCTACAGTACAAAAATCATCTAATATGATAACTCCTAAGATGTATTTTCTAGCTATAGTCATACCATTAATCTGTTTCTTCTAAAAATGGGTTAAAAAGAAATCAATGTGGATATTTTTAAGCTTCATTAAACAAGAGAAAAAAAGATGAGCCAATTTTAGACCAATTAATTTTTTTAAATCAGACATTTTTATAGAATAAAGTTTCAAAACAATGTGAAAATTTATACTGATATTTTTAATTGCAGAAAGCTTATGTATCATGTAAAGAAATATCTTGTACAGTTTTTTTTCTTTTTGTAAACCAAGTCCAATATCTCTGGATTAAAGAATTTTGTGACATTATAAAGTTACTGAATACCAAAAAGTAAATAAACAAATAAAAATAAGTCTCCACTAAACAAAATGTAGTACAAAAGTATGATGAAATAAAGGATCCAGAATATGAAAGTTATTTTGAAATTTTCATCCTTAGCTCTAGTTCCTATAAACATTAAAAGTGATAGTAATCTGATTAGAAAAAAATGCAGTGTTATATACAAACACCTGAGGCTACATTTTGTAAATGCACAACATAAGATAAGTGAAAACAAAGTCGAAAATTGCACTTTTACTTGGCTTTTTAAAAAAAGTATGGAGGGCAGAAAACTGAAAATCTATGCTACCAGAAAGGAAGACTGAGTCCTTACCTTCTCTACTTCCCTCTCCCCTACAATATGTAATCAAAGCTTTAAGAAGAGTTGAGCTACTGTAGCAACACCTTTTCCCACCATTGTTTTCCTGTGGTAATATGATTTTTTAGTCCTTAGAACAGAAAAAAAAAATTAGATTAATTTCTGCAGAGAAATATGGACAAATATACATAATATAATCAATGGGCATCTGTTGGAACTCACACCTAGATGCCCACAGATTTAAAACCAAAGTCTTACTCATATGTAGCATCACATGAAAGGGAAAATATTTTTAATGCTGTGAAGTTTATTTAGGCGCCAGTGTGTTCTCAAGCTGTAAGTGTAGTATTTTAAATACAGGAAACCTTCACTACTTTTAAAATGGCTTATTAAACAAAAGAATCCTTCACCTATCATCCCTAGAAACAAACAAAAACCCCATTAACCAAGGCACTATAAAAGTATGGTTAAATTTAATTACTCTGGTGGAATTTAAAGCCTTCCCCCACCTCACCCTCAAAACTCTCCAAGTCACTTGATTTGAATGAAAATTAAAACACGCAAAAAACAACAGTAAAAAAGCAAAATCCACTAGTTTCTGGAATCTTAGGTAAAATTACATTTACAATACCAATGGAGTCTCCTACTATTTCATTAAATCAAATTTTATAGACAGGATAATTAGCACCTCTTATGAAATTTTCATGAGATGATTCAAAATAAACAGCTTTGAAAAAAGGTAATGAACATAGGTTCTATAATTGCAATTCTTGTTATAAAAGGCAAAACAAAATAATAAGATTTATAAGCAGCTATTCCACTTCTTGATACAAATTGTATTTACAGTAATACAGAGATTTATAAAACTCGTAGGATTTTTTCACTTGAATTATTTTCTAACAACGCATATTTGACCTAATGTGAGAATACAAACTATTGTTTCAAAATTTCAACTGCTATTCTTAAGACGTTATAAATTTTTATTAAATTGAAAAAATCTTTTAAAAAGCATCTACAGCTGTCTAGTTTATCAGTGCGCTTACTTATTTTCTTTGAAAACCACACCCGCCTTTTATCAAGATGCAATGAAACGGAATGACAAGCTTGGTAATAAACAAAAATATATTGACGGCTGTCTCAAAAAACATTAAATAGAAATCAACTGAAAACCAACAACAACAAACCACAACCTCACTGCTGAATGCAATATATTTCTACATAATGAATTGATCCAAGTGATGAAATCACATATTGCACCTGCGCACTTACCTGTTGTCTAAATTAAACATGATAAATTTCTTGTAAATAAAGCTTTAAGTCCACTGCAATACCTGAATTAGCAAAACCTATATATTTTAAATTAGATGTGAAAAATTTAAAAAATATATCCACTTTTTATGGAAAATGTGGAAAAGTTCATTTTTAACATGAAGAAAATTAGTTTCTTTTCGTCAAAAGAAACAATTCTCCTGTAATCTGCATTTAACAAATATATGTAGGTTAAGATGAAAAATTTGTCAAAGTAATGAAAAACTTAAATCCTACAGTCAGGTTTTAACCAACAGAGAACGGGTCAAATATATTAAAGCACTTGTAATTTCAGCCAGCAGAATTACAGTTTTGCGAAAATCGTCTCCACGGTTTTACTTTTAAACCTACATTTCAGAACGACCCGAAAGTCCTTTATGGGTGAAAAAAAAATTAAACACTAGTTGTTTTTTTTTAACTCCCTGACTAAACGTTTGGCAACTATTTCCGTAGATCTCCAAAAGTGCAATTTGTCAGAATGTCGAGAATTATAATCTAGTGTTCAACATTCAAACACCGTGTCCCGCTTCCTTCCAGCCAATCAGGGGGTAACAAGTCCGGGGTTTTGGGAGCTCCGTTAGACACAATTTGAAAACCACCACATCGCGCTCTCGCATTCTCCTGGGGAAACTCTCCTAGGGCGGGTCCCTCAGCCTTTATAGGAATCAATCAATCAGGAGTTACAGCACTTCCAGCGGGAAGCGCCCTTCGGCAGGCTTCTGCAGAACGGTGCTCACAGGCCGGGGAAGCGTTCCTCCTCCCGGCGAACAATTGAGTTCCGCCGCACACACCACCGCCCGTATATTCGCCACCCAGAGCCGCGCGCTCCCCGCGCACAGCCGCGCGGCGCCAAAGGGTTAATCTAGCGGGGCCTTCAGCGCAGGAAAGGACTCAAAAGCCAACATTTTTAAAGATGAATTTTTACAAATGCCTTTATCTATGAAGTATTACCTAAAGTTGACGGAAACTGCCAGCTAAAATAAAATCACTAAAGACAAAGACAAATAAATAAAAGCCCTCTTCCCTCCGCCTCAGAATTAAAGAGTGATCCCAAGAGAAGGTGGGAACTGCAAAATTACCGTTAGGTTGTCCAGGAAAAGAGAGGAAAACAGCAAGAGTTTCACAGACCGCTTTTTTTCCTTGGGACAATTTTCAGAGACTGGATAATAGAAATGCTGATGAAAGTGCGACTCGGAGAAGGAAATCGCAGCTGAAGCCCCACCTTTCATCTCACCCAAGAACCCCACGCTCGAAGGACAACACCGTGAGAGCCACCGACAGAGATCCCGAGTCAGAGGCGAAAGCCCAGCATCTCCCCCGAGCCCGCCCCCAACCCCCCATCCCCGGCCCCGCGGAAGGCCGGGCGCGGTTAGGGATGCCCCGCGGACGCCTCCCGCTCGGCGTGTGAGACCGCAGCACAGGCTGCGCCCGCGGAGGGCGCCCGCCGCCCCGGGTCCTCAACTTTCCGCCGACCGAAAGGTTCTAGTCGCGGAAAGGCGGCCGTCCGCGGGCCGGGAAACCGCAGTAAAAGGCGCTGGGCTCGACAGCGGGGGAGGAGGCACTCGTCCCGCTCCCGTCTAGGAGCTGCGCGCGGCCCGCGGAGCTTGCGCGCCCGGCACGGCGGGGTCCCGCTGACAGACCCTCTGGGCGGCGGCCGCCCCTCCGCGTCCCGCTCAAACGCACCCCCTCCCCCACGCCCGGCCCCGGCGCTCCCGCCACATCCCGACCGCCACCGCCCCTCGCAGACTACCCATTACCCCAACCCCAGCTCCTCACGTTTTTCGCAACTAAAACGAGGGCGGACCCAATGCTCACTCCCTGCACCCCCATCGCCTGACGTCCCACCACTGCCACCTCCCGAGTCCCGCTTTGCCACTTCTTCAGTCCGGCTCTTACCGACTGCGCCAACCCTGGCGAAGCTCCAAGGATTGCCTCTTACTCGAAGAAATTTTTAGCGATTTTTTACTGGCTTTTCGGCAAAGTCCTAGTGGCGCTACACTCTCGGGCAGGTGATTCCTTCCCTCCCGCTAGATTGATGAGATCAGGCATCACTCGAAAATGGCGCCGAAAGCGCTGCGGCTCCTCATTCAAATTCGTTAGAGCCAACCCCGCTGCCCCGGGGCATGCCGGGAACGCGGGCTGCCTCCACAGCTGTTAATACTGCGTCCCAACCATTCTCTAGCTTTCCCGACACTTCTGCTCATGCGCAAGGTTCTAATCCTCTTCCCCCCTACTTCCCCCCGCCGCCGAGCCTCCGCGTCCTGAACATGCGCAGAGTCGTTGCTGTTCGCTGCTCTCCCTGCGTTTCCTCAGTTTCAGTCATCCGATCTCCTGCGCGTGCGTGCGGCTCTTTGCTTGGCGGCGGGCGCGGAGGGACCCGGGACTGCGAGTCTCAGGGTCCGTGAGTGACGTAGCAGTTGATAGGCAGCTATTCCACTGGTCGAGGAGAGCAAATGAAGGGTGCAGATAAGGCGAAAAGAAAAGCCGTTTAACTGCCGGTGTCTAAATTCCTGACATCGTGTGCGAGGCCACGTGTAATGACACACGCGCACTTAACCAGTCCGGCCCGCGGCCAGAGCTCTGCTGCGTGTCAGCGCCTTACAGGAGCTCGCAGGCGAGCCAGGTAGGTCCTACTACACTAAGTTTGCAGAAAGAAACCATGGCTCAGAACCTCCGTGATTGGCCTAAGGCAGCACAGGGGCCACGCTCAGGGGAACCCGCCAGATCCCGGTGCCGGCTGTGCCCTGCCTCGCGGGGAGGCGGGCGGGGCGCGCACGGGCGCGTGGCCTGGCTGCTGGGCGCCTGTGCCCGCGCTCGCGAGCGCCTGCTGGAGGGTCGCCCAGGTCCCGATTTAGGCTGTCTGTTGCCGAGGCGCTTTCATTGCATCCAGTTTCTCTCACCGTCTTGTCCTTACACCTTCTCTTCGGGGAATGGGTGAATCCGCGTCTTTGGGTGTCACTTAGGGTGGTTTTTTTTTAATGGATGGTAAGGGAACTGAATGTAGCAAGGACAGGTTTCCGTTGTGCGACGCCCGGATAAAGCAATAATAGCCAGATTGCCAAGTGTTGACAATACTCCAGGGTAAGCACGGTTCTAAGCAAGCGCTTTTAAGGATGGATCGTGTTTCTAGCTCGCAACAGCCCAATGGAGTAGGTAGCACACATGAGGACATCCGAGACCAGATTAAGAAACTTGCCTCCAAAATCTTAAAGCGAGTAATTAAAAGCACAAGACCTCGGCAAATCTGTGTCCACCTTTAAAAACAGGGCGCTGTAATTGGACAGTAAGTGATAAGACTGAGTATTTTTCACCTTCCTTGAAACCTTTTTTAATGATTCATTTGCTTGGGACAGTTATCCTACCGCCAACGGAGTAGTTAAAATGAAACAAAACAAAATTAAAAAACAACTGCCATTCATCCAAAATGATTACATTTTAAGATTATTTTTGACTCGTTACGTTTTTCCTGACATCAAATTTTATTGAGTTTACTAAAGAATGCAACAGTTTAAAATCTGGGGTATTGCAAAGTTTTTTCTAGTTTCTGTTGCAAAACAACTTGTGATGAACCATACCATTTGAGTATAGAGACATATCATTGTGAGGATAAAATAAAACAATGGATATGCAAGTGCCTGAAGTACTAGCATGATTTGCATTATTGAGGTACAACTGGGAAATAAATGGATTTTAATAATTTGAAATCAACAATAAGTAACATGGCAAAGTGGTACGTTTGTCTTACATCTCTAAGGAACTTCTGTGCACAGATGAAGTGCGTGGACTGGAACAAAACAGCCTGGGAATCAGCTCTGCAATTTACTAGCTTTGTGACTGTGCATGAATTACTTTTTCTTAGTTGATCTTTTGTAACGCTAGTACTGCTCTGGGTTGTAAGGATGTAAATGAGCCAGTATATTAAAGGCATTTGAACAGTGCTTGATGTATCAAAAAATGTTAGCTATTGTGAGTCATTTAAAAATCAAACTACAGTAAGGGCCAATAGGAGTTAGCATTTGTGTTCAGGAGATCATTAAAATGATATATTGGCCTGACAAATCATTGTTGCAAAATATGAGTAATGATTTGTCAGATAGGATGCTGATTTGTTTTGCCATTCCATAAGAGTAACATATGGAAATGGAACAGTTTAATTGCTTTTCATAATTATTAAAGGGGAAAAAAGGAAAAAAATCAGGCTAGTCTAAATATATAAAGTAAAAGCCATCATATATCTATCATCTAGATATAAATACATCTTGTTTGTACTTCATATATGCTTGTGGGGAGAATTGGCTAGAGGAAGTCTACCTCGGTGGTATATTTGGGGGACTTAACTTGCAAGACTACTGGAATTTCACGATTACTAAATTGTTCATCTAGTCCTCTTTTAGATATAGTCTGTCAAGAGAATTCCAAAGTGATGATGATGTTGATAAATAGTAACATTTATTGAATACCTACTATGTGTCAGCTAAACACATTATATGTGCATTTTCCCCTTGACTCTTCATATTAACTCATGAGGTGGATGCAGTTATCTCCATTTTGCAGGCTAATGTGTACATAGAAGTCACTTTTAGAAGATTTAAATCCTGTTTTGTTTAAAGTCCTATTTAATAAACCAAAAACCCCTTTATCAAAACTTTCTTTCTCCCACTAGAATGGGAGAAAACAAAATCAAGTAACATGGTTCCTATGTCTGAACAAAAAGCCCAATTGGAAAAAAACAAAAAGTTTTTAAAACAATTTTGTGTTTGACCACAAGGAGGTGCGAATTCCTGAGCTGAATTTTTTTTTAAAAAGTGTTTTTACTTCAGATAATCATATTCACAGGTAAAATCTAGTAATACCTTCTCTGAACTTTAATACTTCAACACAGTGATGTACTTTATGAGAAGAAAGACCTCAATTATCTAGGTACTCAATTGCAGTGGAAGTTTTCAGTTCTCTTCATGTTAAGTAAAATGAAAGAGTTCATCATCCCTCCCCCACTTCCCACCGCCTAGTTTGTCTGCATCCTCTTCTTGTCATACAGTAGACTGAGCTCATAATTTAAAATCTGAGGTTCTGCTTGGGACCTGGATGCCATCGCCAGCAGAAAATGGGAAGCGTGGGGAATAGGACCTTGTGACTCCAGTGCTTCCCCTCCTGCTGTTCTCATGCATAAGTTGCAACTGATGGAACATTGGCTTCCTCCTACTATCTGGATGAGACAGAACTGTGAGAGCTATAGATATATCTACCCTTTAAAAAAGAATGAAGACTCAAAAAAGAAACATTTTGAACAGTAACTTAAAACTTAGTGTACACTGGTGAATGTTGTAAAAACAATGTACTGAGAGGGGTTTTAAAAGTACCTTTTATTTTCCCGTTGGTCTTGTTTCTCTGAGGTGGACTTAATTTTAAGAAACCCTTTTACTTGGAAATAATTTCCTATTTACAAAAAGTTGCAAAAAAAAGTTCAGAGAACACCCATATCATTTGTTTGCTCTTGTGCAAGGTTCTCTCTCTTCCCCCACACATATATGTATTTATATCCAACATTTTTTCAAATCTTTAGAGGTTAAGTTATACACATCCTGACCCTTTACACTTAAATGTTTGAAAGTGTGTTTCCTATCAACTTCATAAATTTACATTGAAATAATACTTCAATCTCCATCCATATTCCAGTTGTGTAGGTTGATACTTGTAGCATGTAGTACATGTAGTACAGGAGCCAGTCTGGGGTCAGGTACTACGTTTAGTTGTCATGACTCTTTAGCTTCATTTTTTGGGAATGTTTCTACAGCCTTTCTTGTTAATCTTTTATGACCTTGACATTTTTGGAGACTACAGCTTCTTCCTCCACCCCCATTTTTAACAGAACATTACTTTGTTTTTGTCTGATGCTTCCTCATGAGTAAACTGAGGCTGTGCATTCTCAGCTGCACTACTTCTCAGCTGGACTACTGAGAACCAGGTGACACTGTGTCCTCAGGTATAACTTCTGGAAGTGCATATCCATCTGGCCCTCACTGATGATGTCAATTTTGATCACTTGGTACATATGTGGCCCCAATTTTCCACTGTACAGTTACTAGTTTTTTTTCTTCTTGGCAATCAATAAGCAATTTATGGGGAAACATTTGGAGATATATCCTGCTTTTTATAAAAATTCTCATTTAAGTTCAGCATCCATTATTGCTGATATAATCTTACCACAGTGGTTGCAAAATGATTCAACAAATTTAGTACTCCCACCACATTTACCAGTCAGCCCACAGCACTTTCCTGCAAAGAGATCTCTCTTCTCCTCTATTTATCTATTTATTATCTGCATTAACTTATCCATTCCCATGTTTCTCCATTTCTCTATATGCTTTGTGTTCTTTCTACCTATATTTATACATGTATATTTGGTATTGTTTTTTTCTGAACCACTTGTAGTTAAGTTATATACATCATGACCTTTCACCTCTAAATATTTAAGTATGTGTTTAATTATTTTTGTGTTCAAATTGTTCCAGATTTTAGTTAGTGAGAGTGCCTTTAGTCTAGGTCGTGTGTGTCTGTGATATGCTTACATCATTTTTTTTTTTGAGCACTTTCTTACTTTCTGGTTTAGTAAGATGTCCAGTGTTTTCCTTGTCCTTACCCTGCCCCAGGCCTAGAATTAGCTTTTTCTCTAAGCAGCCCTGTTCCCTGTTAGCAGAAAATGGTATTAGAGGCCAAGGATAGGTATGCTTATTGTTAATGAGGTGTTTCTGCTTCATGGACCTCTCAGGAGAGAGATCTAGGAAATATATACACACATACAAATATGCATACACTGATATTTACATATATGTTAATAACATGGGTTTAATTTTAAATTATTTTCGTTATAACTGAGAGATATCATAGCAACATTTATAAAGCTCTGAATAAAGGCAATGAAGTCACAATCTAAACAGCTCGGGCAATTTTCACGTTGCCTTTTAGATAATTCTATACATATAATTTGATATGGTCATAGACGGAAATAGTTGTCTTTTACCACTTAACATGTCATAAGCTTTTGGATTGCTATATCATTTTTGCAATCTTCATTCTAAATTGTTGTCCTACATATCATTAGCAGATTCTACCATTCTTCTATTGCTGTGCGTTTAGGTTATTTCCAATGTTTTTGTTACTATGAACAATTCTGAAGTGAACATTTTTATGCATCTACCTTTCCTAATTGACTTTATTATTTATGTGCTTACTTACTGTATGATTTTCCAGAAGTGTAGGTATATTTTGATGGGTTTAATATGTACTGGCCCACAGATGTAATCAAACATTTATCAAAGTCCAAAACAGAGCTGGATGCATAGAGATGAAAAATATGTAGTTCCTATTTGCAAGGAGCTGAAAGGCTAATAGTAGAAAGATAAATTCTTTAAAAATTATAAATTGATAAATAAAGAGGAAGAAATCTAGCCTAGAGTAGGAATAGGTAGCCCAGGAAAGCTTTTCTGGAGCAGGTGACAATTGAGCTGTGTCCTGAAGATACCTTGGTGGAGCCTTAAGGGAGTGAAGTCGTCATCCCAGTGTAAAAAAGAGTGGCAGAGGCCATTGAAAGCACTTTAAGTAGAATCATTGGAGTATAAGAAAATAAAGAAGTCAGGAAAAGCCTGGCATGTTCAAGAAAATTCAGGTAGTTTGTGTGATTTGTTGCCTAGGTGACTGTGGAGGAGTTGAGAAAAGTCAGCCTTATTAAGTGGATAGAGGTTGACCATGTAGGGCTTTGCATGTCACCTTTATATTGATGTAATTGAGAAATCCTAAACCAATAAATAATATGATCAGATTTATATTTATAGATTCATTTTAACAAGGGGCTGGACAAAAGAATAGAAAATGCAAGAGCAGTGGCTGGGAGCCTTTCAAGGGCCATTGTAGTATCCAGGCAAGAAATAAAGAGCATTTGAACTAAAGAAGTGGAATGCCGGTGAAATGAAATATGAAAGAGATTGGATTTGTTTATTCAATATTAATATGTAAGTTTTCCCAGGTTTAGAATCTACTCTGTCATATATTGTACAAGGTACTGAGCATCTAGGAGTTTACAAAACAGTCACAGTTCCTCCCCTTATAGTGCAGTCCAGTGAGAGAAACAGGGATTAAATTAATAATCATACAAACTACAGCTGTGATAAATAGTATAACAGAAAAATACAGGGTGCTATGAAAGCATTCACACCTAACACTGGAGGTTTAAGGAAGGCCTTCCCTGAGGCGGGACAGTTAAGCTGAGACTTAGGAATTTGCTAGGCCAAAAGAAAGGGTGAACATTCTAGGCCAAGGAAGAGCATATGTTAAAGTCCTGAACAGCAAGGCCCAATAAATTCAGTGCCCATATGGCAAGAGCAGAGTATGTAAGGATGGAGGAAAGTCGAAAGGTAAGACCAAAGAGGTTTAGGAGCCTTTGTTTGTGAAGAGGAGAGAGGAGGAAGTACATAGTGTGACTCCTAGTGAGTGCACTGAGTGGCTGGCTGTTTGTACTATTTCCCGAGATATGGAAAATAGAACAGGCTTGATTAATTTTGATATGAAATACTGCTTTTGAGTTACCTGGGACCTAAATAGAACCCCCCATCTTCACATTAGAGATAAACAGAGTATTAGGATTGGATTTTTTATTTAGAAGCCTGGAAATTTAGGGGGAAGGTCTGGTTTGCATGTTGTCTGCAGTTTAAAATGTGGGATTGGATGAAATCACTGAAGGAGTGCTTAGAAAGATAAAAAGGCTACACAGAATCTTGGAGAACATATTTGGTAGCTACACAAAAAAATGTTTATGCAGGAAAAAATTCACTATAGATAGAAAAGACACATGACCATTTGAAAAATATTTTTGACATATGAGGTAGATAAGGAGTTAATATCCTCAATGTATAAAAAGGTAAGTAAATAGAACAATTAACAAACATACAGCTAACAAAAGAAGAAAACCAAACACGGAAAAGAGTTAATGAATATTCTAAAAGGTACAATCTCAAAATGAATGTAAAGAAGAGATATGTAAGTTTTCACCATCCTATCTTGTTACTGAGTTTCTTTTTAAATCAACAGTTGAGAACATGGACTGTTAAGAGGTTGGAGGATGCTGTGTTTATCAGACTGATGACCACACAATTCTTACAGATGTTTTTTGTAGCATTTGCTTCTCTTGTTCCTTCAAAAATTAGATCACATTTGTTAGCAAGACTTTATAGTGTTGTGACTGTCTTCACAGAACTTGAGAGATATGGAAAAACCTATTGAATGACCTTAAAGTATTCAAAGATATGCAAAATAAACTAAGTAGTGAAGTTAGCAGTCTTAATGGTAAATGGAAGAATTAGGTTATGTGTAATTTTAATCTGGGGGGCTCTCATAATTAACCCTATTTTGCTTGAGATGACATGGTTATTACCAGTAGGTCATAGTTTTAACCGGAGGAAGATGTAAAATAAAATGTAGAATGATTTAGTAAGCATATACTATTATGACTTAGAAATGACATATATTTTAACTTTTTGTAATGTTTAAGAAAATTAGGCCTATTAGATTATATATCAGATTAATCTTAAAAGGTATAAGAAAATCTTAAACTATGATTGTTCAAAGAACAGTATATTTAAAAGAACTTAAAATTCTCTGTATAAGTTTATTAGATTTAAAAGAGTGTAAGTACTCAGAGAGGTTTTGTTTATTAAACATGAAAAACTTCAGGAAATAAATGTTGCAAAATTGTAAATGCTAAATGTTTAAGGGACTTAAAAAGCCCTCTTAAAAGTGACTTAAAATTTACAAAGAGTGACTAGATTTACAAGTTGAATTTAAAAGTTAAGAAACAATTACACTTTTTAGTTCATAACTTGGACTAAAATTTAAATAACTCCTGAATAGTCTATTTGACACATAAGGGGTGCCCTCAAAGATATGAAAAAGGAACCTCACATTGGTGGTATGAGCAAGTAAAGGCTAGTGGCAATCTAGCCTAGGTGAAATTAAATCCAAAATGTGGAGAAAGATCTATAAGGAAGATGCTTATTCCAGCATATTAAATATAATAGCAAAAGTGGAGAGGGGATGAAACATCTAATAGTAGTAAGAATAAACTGTAGAAAATACACTGGCTTTCCGATTAGCATCATTACAGAATGATGCATGCCAAAGTGGAAAAATGTTTACAAGTGCAAGACATAAAGTGTGATTAGGATGATGAGAACCAATTCTGAAAATATGCAGAGAAAAAATACAAGAAAAAACTTTCAACTTATATCAAGGTTTTCTGAGCAAAAGTTAAAAATACACATTTTAAAAAGCCAATCTAAAGTTTGGCATTGTTGATACTGCTGAGCTATGCTTCTAAGGAGCATCAGTGTTTTGTGATCAGGCGCAGTGATTTCCAAAACATTGTTTGCTGAAAGGTACAGACTTTTTCTCTAGAATCATGTGCAATCTGGACAGTCTCCATGTGCATATATGAACGTAATTTCAGAGATGGATAATGGAGTTCCAGAAGAAAAATAAAGGAAAAACTATTCAAACATGTGGTAGGCAGAATAGTGGTCCTCCCAAAGATTTGCAAGTCCCATCCCTGAAGTCTGAACATTTAAGCTGTGCTGCAGGGCAGGTATGCAGGTTGCAGACAGAACTAAGGTTGCTACTCAAATGACCTAAAAATAGGTTATCCTGTATTATATAAGTAGGCCAAATAAATCATGAAGTTCTAATGCGGGAAGAGGGAAGCAGAAGAGTCAATGTCAGTGATGAGATGTGAGAAGGAAGCAGCTGTTGCTGGTTTTGCAGGTAGAAAGGGGCTACCAGCCAAGGAGTGAGGGGGCCTCCAGAAGCTGCAAAAGGTGGGAAAACATTCTCCCCTAGAGAAAGGAATGCAGCTGTGCCTACAGCTTGATTTTAGTTAGCCCACTGAGACCCATCTTGGACTTCTAACATCTAGAACTGTAAGAAAATACATTTCCATTGTTTCAAGCCACTAGGTTTATGGTAATTTGTTATAGTAGCAATAAGAAATTACTGTATATAAACAGCAATTTCATATGCACGTTGATGTTTGGCCATGATGGTGAATCCACACACAGATACGGTTCCTGGTTCTAAGAGTTTCTTGATCACCAGGACTATGTTTGTCCTTCTGTAGTTACTGGCATCGATAAATATCTAATGGGAATGAATGGTACTCAGAAAAGGCAGACAGGATCACCAATTGGTCTGCCCCTGAACACATTTGAGCGTCACTTACTGTACTGTACTGTGTTCTGTGTATTTAATCTGAGTTAAAATTGTACAATATATAAAATGTTACATATTTGCTCTATATTGAACATGAAGGCTATTTTCTAATTGAAATAAATTGATATTTACAGAGTATCCACTATAAACAAGGTATTCTGTTTTAAGACTGTTTTATACTTGTTTATTATCATATTTGTAGAACATTATGCTATAAATAGCTAAGCTAAGGGTTTTTCCCCTCCAGGAATATTAATTATAACTAATAAACTGGAAGGATTACTACAATAAAGGTAAAAAGACAAGGTTTAATAATGGCTAGTTTGAAAATGTTTCCAGTTTGTCTTATATCCATAGCTATTTATTTTTTTCTATGAATTTTCAATTTTTCAAATTTAATATTTACCTTAAATTTTCAAGTTAAACTTCTGATTATAATAACTGTGTATGTATACACACACACACACACACACACACACACACATATATTTGAATGTACCCTTTGTATTGGTAAAAATATTGTATAAATTGGTAAAAATATCAAATCTCATTTTTGTGGACTTTTTTTGTTTAACATATTCATAAAAAGGACTTCTTATCTTTTTTAGGTCTGTGAAGTGTCAGACCTCAAGATGGACAATAGTTTAATTAGATACATCTCATCTACTATTGAAATCACAAACCTATGCAACATTTCTGAAATTTGTTGGTAAGAATGAATGTGGTTTTTCTACAAATATATGCATCCACATTCCCTTTTTAAAATGTAAGCCTCATTGTTTATTTTAGATATTAACACTATCTTTGTTCTGTCAAGTAATTTTGATAGTTTCTTTTCCTTACAGGTAATTAAAAATGAATTATGGTAATATATTATGTAGTATGATTATATATAATTGATGCTAATTAAATAAAATAATTATAAAATCCTCAGAGGTTTTGTAAATGGTTCATAATTATGTACTTTAATTAACTAGGTATCAGTTTAAGAGAATATACTGTTCAGAAACATAGATTTATTCTGCGGTTGGGTAGATTCAGTGAAAAATCAGTAGACTACTTTCTTATCCATAAATATTTTGGATGACTGTTTAAAAATCGTGTAAGTTTCTTTTTGCCTTATATGCTTTTTAAAGTATACCCATATTTATTACATGGGAGAAATTTCATAAATGCATCAGGGGCTGTATTTCTGTTTGGGAAATTTTCTTTGCATGCTTTAAAGCCCAAATTTCTGGAAGTTCTTAGAACAGATTCAAATAGCATTTTCAACTCTGGTTCTGTTAAGGTTATGGAGGTATAAAGTTTGTTTCCTATATGAAAAATTGTTCTGCTTCTGTATTCTTGGCTACAGATTTTGGGACTGACCTAAAATTCATTTTTAATAATGGTTATTATTTACTGAAGAAGTATGAATCCCCCCCCCCTTTACCAGTAAGGATATCTGGAGAAGAATAAACCCATTTGTTTCAGTTACCCACTTTTTAAAACATGAATGTGAAAATGCTGGCCTTAGGATGAAATACTAAATATGATGTTTTGAAACATTGTTTTTAAAATAAACTTTCTTTAGTAAGGGAAATTTAGACTGTTTAGGTTTGGAATCTTAGACTCTTAGTTCAAATATACCTCTTTGTAACCATCACCCATTGTCAAAATGCCCCCTGGAAGTACTAAGAACAAATTTATTCATACCTACCTGTGCTAACCCTTTAACTGTGACACTATTTATTTCCAACCATGAAGACAACTGAATTCCTGCCTCCCAGACATCCTTAGTGTCTGTAGTGGCCTTTTGATTTTGGACTCTTAACCATCTTGACTTCCTTCTTCGGTTTACTCTCCAGTCTAACAAGGCTCTTCTCAAAAAGTGACACCCAGATTGGTAATACATATACCATATTTGTTCTGAAATACACCAAGGATTGGTTAACTTTTCATCCTAGCCATTAAAATGTTTGACTTTGGGGACAATTTTAGAAAATAAAATGGATTGATAAGTAATAGAAATTGATCTATTCTTGACTATCAAAAATAAATGAAGTTTTAGTAAAATAAACTTTACATTAAGAAAAAAACTTTTTCAAATTTATGACTCATGATTTCCCCAAGCTTTTAATTGTCTTGGAATTAGCCTTGTCTGGGAAGTTGAGGATGACAGGGAAAAAGGAATCTGTTAACTTTATTTCTTATTTATTTTTAGAAACAAAATTGAGACTGTCTGGTCTCTAGGAGATGTGGCTGAGGATGTGTGATCAGTTCTCTTTGACAGTTGAGCCTCATCCTAATTTCTATTCTTAATATATAAAAAATTATTTCTTATAACAAATCTATAGGGAAATTAGAATAAAAATAGTACATTTTCTTTTGGCAAAGAAATGCTTATGTGTTTAAAACAAATTAACTTTTTAAGGCAGCTCTGAAGAAGTAATTTATTTTAAATAGGTGAACAGTTTATAGCTCTTTAGGAACACTTTTTCCATATTTTTCTTCATCGTAGGATTAGACCCTATGTTTTTAATTTTAAGTCCTTTAATTTTTACTGTTAAACATTTAATTTACTTGATGACCCCATACTATTAACTACTGACCCAGTGAACTTGGGATGGTATATACAGACTGTATACCTAATTTTAAAGAAACTCTTATTAAAGAAAATAAGAGGTTTCATGTGAAGCAGAAGATCAAATTCATTTCAACTTTCATTGTAGAAAAGTATCATACATACTAAATTAAAGAACTTTCCCTCTTTTGGAGGATGTGTTTTTAACATTTAGATTTACATTTATGCCATTGGCAAAACAACCCAAAGCTGATGTGATTAAGTATAATACTTTTAATAAACTGGAGAGCTACTAATACAGCATGGTAGATACGAAACTTGTTCCTAACAAGAAATTCTTGTAGCATGTGACTAAATCTAATGATTCCCCCAATCTACTTTTTTTTAAAGGTATTATTGATATACAATCTTATGAAGGTTTCACATGAGCAACATTATGGTTACTACATTCACCCATATTATCAAGTCCCCTCCTCCACCCCATTACAGTCACTGTCCGTCAGCATAGCAAGATGCCATAGAATCACTACCTGTCTTCTCTGTGGTACACGGACTTCCCTGTGCCACCCCTACATTGTGTGCTAATCATAATACCCCTTAATCCCTTTCTCCCTCCCTCCCCCAATCTATCTTTATCTATACCGAAATTTCCTTTTCTTCTATATAAAATTTAAATTCCTACAGTTAATCCATTAGATGTAAAAAATGTTAGTATGACAGTTGTTAATTGTGATGAAGTTCAAATCTTTTTTTGAATCATTTGATGTAAAAATACTTCACATGTAACTCATGTGCACTGTGTCTCTCTGCAAACCTTCATGGCTTATTAGGTGACACAGTTGTCATTTCATAGGTCAGACACTAGGTCAGATACAGGGGGTATGTTTTAAAGTGTGCTTTAATTATTGTTATTCTTTTTAAAATAAATGGAAGTATTTTTATATGTTTTTACAGTTATGGAGGGAAATAATGAGATTTTGGGGCTAGAGAAGTAATGGTTAGGATAGAGATGAGAGAGAACTCTACAATGACTCCCTAGTCTCTGGCTTGGCTGTAGAGTACAGTGGTGGTATAATTAACTAGGACAGAGACAAATAGAGGAAGAATGGGTTTGTGTGTGTGTGTGTATAAGGGTTTGAGATGGAAAATGGGGAAAGGAGGGAGAGATGAGAAACTCAATGAGAACATACTGAATTTGGAAGATTAAGTGTCAATGGGATATCCATGCAGAGAAGTTCGGTAGAGAGCTCAAAACAGGTGTCTGAGGCTTAGGAGAAAGGCCTGGGTTGGAAATAGATATGACTACATAGGTGGTGGTTGAAATTATGGGGAAATGGATGCCACTGCTCAGAAGCGACTGGTTATAGTTAGAGAAAATGAGAAGCAACGCTAGTAAATGGGGGGAGTTAGAGGAGGCAGCAGAAGTGCTGAAGAGAAACAGGGATGGAGGTGTGCCAGGTGAGCTCAGTGTTCCAGAAGTAGGTTCAGGGGAAGATTCAGAAGGAAAGTCAGGTAAAGAAAGTTGGAAAAGATCATGCATTTGGCAATTTTGTCATTCGTGATATTTGCCAGAACACTTCCAATGCACTGATTGTGGCAAAATTTTGTTTGCATTGAGTTGAAGGTATATTAAAATTGAGAAAGATTAAATGACTTATTATTTCAAGGCTTTTCACTTCTTTATTGAAGTATACTTGACATAATGTTAGTTTAAGAGGTACAACATAGTGATCTGACATGTATGTACATTATAAAATGCTCACCACAATAAGTGTAGTTACCATCTGTCACCATGCAGTTATTACAGTATTATTGACCAAAAGAGCCCTATGGGAACAGAAATAATGGGTGATAATTTTAGGGAGGAGGTTACAGAATCAAGGAGATTCTACAGTGAAGAGAATTCACCAAAATGTGGGGAAAGTGTCAGCAGACAGGAGAGATTAAAAAGAGGAGGGATAACAGGACAACAACATCTATAGGAGAAGAGGGGATACGGAATCAGGGTGCAGGTAAAGGAAGTGACCTGGAAAAAGAGAAAGGATACTTCTTCCTCCCAGGTTAGAAGGAAGGAGAAGACGATAGTTACACGTAGAACTTCTCCATGTGGAGCAAGAAGGTGAAGGACATTCATAGCTGATAGTTTAGATTTTTCCTGGTAAAGGAGACAAAAGAGGTAAGGGCATTGGTGAAGCAGCAAGTTTGGGTCGAAGGAAGATGTATGAAATGGATGCCATAAGGAATGGGAAAGGGAATTAACCAAGGGCAAGGTTATTATCAGGAGGGACTGATGTACCACAGAGTCAAGGCTGGATTGGAAAAGATGTGAAGCTCTGTGGAAGATGGAGGTATGAAAGAACAGGGAATAGTTGAGGAATTGAGGTAAGATCAGGTAAGGGAGTAATGGAGTGAAAGAACCCAGAGCAGTAAGGGGTTGGAGTGGGAGATCAAGATACTGGTATTGGACTCCCGATTGTGGAACAGTTTCCTGATGATCAAAGTTTGAGGGTGTGGCTCTGGGTCTTAATGAAGTGGCTAGAGTTCAAGGCTGTTAGATGGGTTGTCTGTGTAGACACTGAAGTGGCACCCGGTGGCAGAAAATACAGGGGAAGGGGTTTCCAAAAGCCAGGTGTCAAAGTGTCAAAAGTCCTTGACGAATAAGGTATGAATAAAGGAGGGAATAACTGGCAGTTAAGTAATGAGAATGAAAGAGAGGAACAAAAATTTCCAAGATTGTTAATCATGCCCTTTTCTTTTCTCCTCACAAATTAAGAGTCATGAGGGCAAGGACTATGCTATATTTAATGCTACAAATATTTGTTGAATTAATGAATAAATTACCTCACCAATTTGAATAAGTATTCATATTGAATAAGTATTTCTGGAAACTGTGTTTTTATTACAAGCAATTAATTTTAAAATACAAATGAGCAAGATGAAGAAAAAAATGAATAATCCCACACCCAGAAATGACCACTATTTACCCATTATTAAATATTCATACCTGTTTGTGTGTATAAATTTCTTTATATATGTAGACATTATATATATCCCAACAATAAATATTCAGCTATAATATACTTTAATGGCTGAATAAGTATTCTATTATAGGGTATAAAGATGTACTGTAAGTAGTTTCTTGTTTGGGGATATTTGTATTGATTCCAAGTAATTTTTTCTACTACTAAAAGGAACAATCTAATAGTTAAATTTTTGACTTTAACTTATTTCCTTGGGATACAGTCTTAGAAATGGCTTTTCTGGTAGGCTCTGCATAGTGAGCCTGTTTATCGAACTTAGGCCTGTTTCTGACATGCCTGTTGGTATGTACCCTTACTCTACCCTGGGCTGGAGTCAGAAAATCGGGCAGTGCTGTAGGAACTGTTTGATGCAGGCATGCCGAAGCCACAAGTGAGCAGGCGATTACAGTCCTTCATGGGAATCAGGATGGGTGCTTTAAAAACTTGGAATCTAGTAGACTTTTCATGAACACAGTAAGAAACGATTCCTGAGCTGAATCATAGGATCAAGTGGTCAATTCCAAAACGTATATTCAAACTGAATGAAAGCCTATATGAATAGTCTACATTTGTTGACAGCATCCAATTTTAGGAGAGGTTTTAATGAATCTTGGGCAATCATCAAGGTCAGCCTCTCAAACTTTTCCAAAAAACTTAGTTAATAGCACAGAAGAGTGAATAAATTGCCTTATAAGCTGGGTCCCAAGCTAGAATTTTCTTTAGTTTCATGTTTAGTCTTAAATTTAATATAAATGTTACACTACATACCATAACAGTCCTGTGTTTAGTATAAATGCTTATATAATTTTTCAAAATATCTGAGTAAAACATATCTAAGAAAACATCCCATGTTTATTCAGTGGCTTTTAACACCCCGGCAAACCACAAATTCCCCTTGCCCCAAGCTGGACTTTCAGAGGCAGGGTCCTAGGCTATTTCACATATATTTCATATCTTGTATAATATGCTCTGTTTCAGTTTTCTCAACAGTCTAGCCACGGCTATTTACAGTAGGTCTGATAGGAGTATACTAATTGATGCTTACCCACTTTGAACCTGAGAGTCACAGAGACTTTGAAAATTCACAAAGTAAAAATTCAGTATCATTGCCAAAAGACTGAACTACAAGAAATGTTAAAAAAAAATGTCCTTCAGACAGAAGGAAAATAGTACCAGATGGAAATATGGATCTACACAAAGGAATGATGAGCACTGGAAAAGGTAACTACATGGGTAAATGTGTAAGTTTTTTTTCTATTTAATTCTCTTTCAAGATAATCAACTATTTAAACAAAAATAGTTTTAAAAAACTGTTTAAAAGAATGTATTGTGGGGTTTCAACATGCATTAAGTAAAATATATGACAATAACATAAAGAGCAGGAGGGGAAAGATGGAAATATGGCATTGTAAAGGTTCTTTTATTATATGTGAGATGGTGTGGTATCACTTGAAAGGGAGCTTATAGGTTAAATATGTAGTCTATAAACCATAAGCAACCAGGATAATAACAAAACAATTGTAACTAAGAAGCCAACAAAATAGAAAAGAAAAAAATGGAATAATAAAAAATCCAAAAGAGAGGAAAAAAGGAACAATGAATATATGGAACACACAGAAAAAATAGGTAATAGCAAGATGATAGTTTTAATCTAATTATATCAATAATTACATTAAATTTAAATGATCTAAAAATCCTAGCTAAAAGGTAGATATTGTCACACTGGATAGAAAGCAAGACCCAACACACTTTATATGCAAAGACACACGTTAAGAATGAAAAGATAGAAAAAGATATACTGTGCTGATGTGGACATCAAAGAAGACTGGTGTAGTTACATTAACATGATAGAAACAAAGTAAGATTTCAGAACGAAGAATATTGCCAGGGACAAAGAAGGTCATTTCATAATAATAATAAGGAGGCCAGTTGATCAGGAAGATATAACAATCCTAAATGTTTATGTCCCAAATAACGGGTTGAAAATGCATGAAACAAAAACCGAACTACAGGGAAAAACAGAAAGATCTACGCTTAGAGATTTCAGTACCTCTCCTTCAATAACTGCTAGAGCAAATTGAAACTTAGCAAGGATATAGTAAACTCAAACAATGCTATCCACCAGTATTACCCAAATGACTTTTCTAGAACACTCTACTAGCAATAGTAGAATATACATTCTCTTTAAAGTGGATATAAAGCATTTACCCAGAGAGACCAATTCTAGGTCCAAGGTCAGCAAACTGAGGCCCTGGGGCCAAATCTAGCTTGGTTTCATACGGTCTATGAGAGAAAACATGTGGCAGAGGCTGTATGTGACCCACAAAGCTTATAATACTTACTGTCTGGCCATTTTCAGAAAAACTTTTCCAAAATCTGTTTTAGGCCATAAAACCTGTCTCAATACATTTAAAAGGATTCATGTCATACAAAGTATGCCCTTAGACCCCAGTGGAATTAAGTGGAAATCGCAACAGAAAGCTAACTGGAAAGTCCACAAATATCTGGGAAAAAAACAACATGCCTTCTATGTGATACATTTATAAAGATAAGAATCATGAAATTAGAAAGTATTTTGAACTGAAGAAAAATAAAAATACAACATATCAAGTTTTTAAAAATGAAATTCCCACAAACCAAACCAAACCAAACATCTGGTCCACTGGGCTTCACTGGAGAATCCTTCCAATCATTTAGGGAACAAAGTAATAAGAATTATACACAAACTCTTCTATAAAAGTGAAGAGGAGGGAATACCAACTTGATCTTTGAGGCCAGCATTATCTTGATACCAAACCACACAAAAATATTACAGGAAATGAAAATTCAAGCCAATTTCTTTCATGAACATAAATGTAGAATTCTAAACAAAATTTTATCAAATCAAATCCAACAGTATAGAAGAAGCATAACATTAATAGTAGGTGGGGTTTATCCTAAGGGTACAGGATTCATTTAACATTTAAAAAGCAATTCACCACATTAAACTAAAGAAGAAAAGCTGATCATCTCCATAGATGCAGAACAAACATCTGAAAAAATCCAGTATTCATTTCTGATTTAAAAACTCTAAGCAAACTAGGAATGAAAGGGTACTTCTTCAGCCAGATAAAGGGCATCTACAAAAAAAACCTACAGGTAACATCATACCTCTCTGGTGGAAGACTCTGTGCTTTCCCCTTAAGATCAGGAACAATATAAGGATGTCTGCTCTCACCACTTTTATTCAATACTGGAGTTTCTGTACAGTCAGGCAAGAAAAGAAAGAAAACATTCAGATTGGAAAAAATAAATAAAATGACATAATCATCCATCTATTCCACTTGGTAGAGTCTACAAAAAAAAAAAAACTCCTAAAACTAATAAATTAGTTTAGCAAGATTGCAGGATACAAGATCAATACACAAGCCTCATTTATATTTCTACATTCTAGCAATAAACAATTGAAAATGGAAATGCAAAAAATATATAGCATTTACAATAGCATAATAAATATTAACTACTTAGGAATAAATTTGACAAAAAGCACAAAAGACCCTTGCACTGCATTTCTGAGGTGACTTCCAGTAGACTTTTAAAAAGATGTTGACAAGCTGATTCTAAAATTCCTATAGAAATGCAAAACATTTATAAGAGCTGAAACAGCTTCAACAAAAAGAACAAAGAGGGTTGGCAATACCTAATTTCAAGACTTATTAAATATCTTCAGTAATCAAAACAGATTGTATTAGTATAAACACAGATCAATGCAACAGAATACAGATTCTAGAAATAGATTTTTTGACAAAGTGCAAAGGTAATTCAGAGAAGAATTTCTTTTTTCAATTCATGATATCCATGAACAAAACTGAATTCCATGTACAAAAATATGAACTTCAATTCATATACTATACCATATATGAAAGTTAACTCAAAATTGATCATAAACCTAAATGTAAAACCTAAAATTCCTATAGAGCTTCTAGACGAAGACAAAATTTTTGTGACTCTGAGTTAGACCAAGAGTTCTTAGATGTGAACAATCCACAAATGAACATGATAAATTGGATTTAATCAAATATTTAAAAACTTCTATTGTTCTGAAATACACTGCTGAAAAAAACAAGGCACAGAGAAATATTTGAAAGGCATATAGTAAAGGATTTGCATCAAGAATACAATGAACTCTCAAAACAACAGTGAGAAGACAAAACTCTCAATTAAAAATGGGAAAAGACTTGAATAGTCACTTTCTCTAGAAGATACCCAGATGGCAGATTAATATAATACACAAAAAGATGCTCAACTTTACTAACCTCACTAGTCTTTAGGGAAAGGCAGAGTAAAACGGTGATGGAAAAACTGGATACCCATATACGAAAAAATGTATACAAATCTATTAGAATGGCTCAAATGAAAGTGTTGAGGGCGTGGAGGATTTGGGACTCTGATACACCCCTAGTAGGAATGTAAAATGATACAACCAGTTTGAAAAACAGTTTGGCAGTTTCTTAAAAAAGTTAAATACATACCAACATATAATCTAGCCATTCCATTCTAGGTTATTTCTGCAAGGAAAGAAAGAGACAGATCCTACAAAAATCTGTAAAAGAATGCCCATAGCTGTATTTTTAACAGTCTCAAATTGAAATGACCATCAACAGGTGAATAGATAAATTGTAATATATTCGTATGATGGAATACTACTCAGTAATAAAAGGGAATGAATTACTGTTACATGCAATACATGGATGAATCTCAATAGTCTGAGTGAAGAAAGAAACAAAAAATTGAGAATAAACTGTATGATTGCATATATTAAAATTCTACAAAATGTAAGCTAATCTATGGGGACAAAAGGCAAAGCATTGTTTGCCTTGGGGGAGAGGTGTGAGAAGGGAAAGACTGTAAAGAGGGAAAACTCAGGGATGATGAATATGTTCACTGACTCATTCTGGTGATGGTTTCATGGGTGTGTACATGTTAAAACTTAACCAATTGTATACTTGATGT
Organism: Smutsia gigantea; assembly: GCA_032199065.1. Lineage (NCBI taxonomy): Eukaryota > Metazoa > Chordata > Mammalia > Pholidota > Manidae > Smutsia > Smutsia gigantea. Next base: position 28,240 of record JAVSCE010016962.1, on the reverse strand, counting down.
ACACATGTTAAAACATACCAATTGTACACCTTAAATATGTACATTTCATTGAATGTCCATTATACCTTAATAAAGCTTTATGAAGCTTAGTAAGTACATTTTTAAAATGTACCTAGAAAAAAAAGGAAAATAATTTCCATTTAAATGTAAAAGGAAATTACATTTATTAGGAACATGCTAAGTGGCAAGTACTGTGTATAATGTATAACCTCCCTAAGTAGAATTAAACAGGTGTGTTCCTGTATCTCTAACACAGAAATGCAGGAAATTTTCTGTGTGTGTGTTTTTTAAAATTGTGGTTACTAGTCTGAAATATATGGTTTGGTATATGATCAAATTTGCCCTAAAGAGATTTTCTTGCTTCAAGTCAAGAGAATAAGCAAAAACTCAGGAACATTTCTCAATTGAAAAAATCATTCCGTTATATTGGATAGAGTTCAACAGACATAAAACTTTTACAATAAAATTGCATTTAGGTGACTTCAGAGGCAAAATAGGGTATTGGTTTAAAAAAAAGTGACATTGGAATCAGATCTGGACTCAAATCCTAGTTCTGCTGATGTACCAGCTATGTTGTCTTGAAGGTGTAATTAACTAGAGTCTCAATTTTGCCCATCTGTGAAATAGGTAATACCTCATAGAGCTGTTATGAATATTAAAGAGACATAAATATTTGAGCACTTAAGTGTCCCAACATACAGTAAGTACTCAATAAATGTTAAATTGCTGGTTACTATAAAGATATTTCTCCATAAATGTAGGAATCCCAAACCACAGTAGATTAGATTAGATAATATGAAATGCTAAAGGTATTTTAAGATATAATGTACTGTTTACAGAAAATGTATCACATACAGATTCCAAAAACTCTTAGTTTAGAAAGTATAAAACTTGATCCTTTTCTATTTAAAGAAATACATAGTATACCCCATTCTAAAATTGAATCCTCTTTAAAGGTGGGTTTCTGTTTACACAATTCCCCAGCCAAGAATTCCCCATTACTTTGGGGATGGAAATTCATATTCACTCTGACAGTTTTACATTAAAACAAAACTCCATATTTAAGAGCTAAATAGTTTGATTGACTTATGTTAATGTATCTTATATTCTATACTTTTGAAAATTACAGTCTTTATACAGAAGTACCAAGTAAAAAAAGTTGCAGGTATTTATTAGTGTGTTTTATTTTAAGGCACAATTTGTTTAAGGAGGACATTCAATTAAAACTTCAGAACATTGAGTAAGGTAATCCAGAAAAACCAAGTCTTGCACTTTATTTCATTCAGTTTGTTATTCTTACCCACTAAGGGGTTAGGCCAACATGAAGAGAGAATGTTTACCAAAAGGATAGCTTTGGCTGACCTAAAGGAAAGAGTTCCAAATTTGGATTACTGCCTTTGAAATTGCTTGGAAACTGATACGTCATCTTATAATCAAAGTTCACACACATTTGATCTTCTGCGTTGCATTCCCTCATCAGTCCACAGGATTTCAGTAAATCTCTATGAGACAGTGACCTCCACGTGAACAGCCAACAGGCCTGACAGTTCATCAGAAAGCTTGAGTCCTGTTTTCCAGTGACATTGCACTCAGATCTGACATTAAGTTCATTTTTTCCCTTCAAACCATTGCTTCCAAATTTCTTGACTATTGTTGTTAGCAAGACAAATTTGGGGGCTCTCAAATTTACAATCTTAGGGTCATTCCTTATTTTCTTTGCTTCAGGTAAATAATTGCTAAACTTGTTCTTTCTTATAATAGATTTCATATATGTCCCTTTTCATTTTTAGAACTAACCGTTTAATCCACACTCTTGAATTTTTCTCTTGTTGTTTACTATATTACACTATATTGCATTGTGGCCTCTGGTATTCTCCCTTGCCCCCACCCTACTAGCCTGTACAAAACATAAAACACTTTCCATCAGACTCTGTAGAGGAGTATAGTTGGGTAAATAAGGAAAACTTGGATGACTAGAAAAGGGGACCTTAAATAGAATCTCCTTGGAAGGAAAAGGGAAGAGCAGAACCTTCAGGAATTGAATCCCAATTTAGACAACTACCGACTGGTATTACACTGGAAAGATAAAAGGACAGACGGAGTTCAACTTTGGCTAGCCATTCTTTCCCTCCGTCTCCCACATAGACCCCAGCAGGGAACCTTCAGTGCCGGTATTTGCTCATCTGTGTTCCTCTGTCACTATAAAGTTGTCCAGGAGGCCAGGGGAGCTGGTCAACAGGAAAGGGCAAGCAGGCTGTTCCAACTGTAGTGACAGAGGGAGCTCAGTTCACACCCAACACCTTTCTTCCCTTGAGAAATACCCTAGTATTTAAAGCCTGTTAGAGGAAGCCCAGTACTAGTTCTTTCCTTTCTATGTCATGTCTCCCTACTCCTACATCTGTGGCTTCTCTTCCTATCAAAGTATCATGTCTGAGAGATGACCTGCCTGTTTCTGCTCTGCATTAGTTCTGTATATTGCTGTATCTCTGGAGTTTTGAATGGTCCCAAGCACATAGCACATGGTTAGCACTCAATAAATATTTGATGAATGAATGAATGGTTATTTTTTCTAACAGTCCAAATCCATCACCAATTTTAAAAAGTCTGTCTATGTAAGATTTGCCTATTAGAGTAAACAAGCTGTCAATCTAGTTTTAAATCACTTTTCCACATCCCCTTAGCAATTTCTTACAGTTTATACTTGATCAATGTACTCTTATCATGCTACTTTTTCATATACTCCCCCATCTTTTCTATATATGTTGTATTTTCAACTAAAAGGAATCCACAAATGTTACATATTGTGTGTGCTGCTCAACAGTTCTTCATGCACTGCAGGAAATTAGACATTCACCAGATGGCCAGCCACCTCCTTTTGGGACACTCTCTGGATCAGTGTGATCACTTTGAAAGGGGGTTTAGATATGTGGGGGGTTTTTTTCTATTTCTCTCATACATTGTGTGATTTTGAGTAAACTGTTACTTCAGTGTTCAACTTAAGAACAAATTAAGAAAGGAAAGTTTCCTAAAGAAAAACATTTCAAAGTTACAGAAGCATCTGTATGTTGGTAACAATGCTCCAGAAATATTTAATGGAATATAGAAGTTCTGCACTGGTCGGTTTGAATCTTTTCTTGGAATTTCCATACAAATGTCCATGTAGCAGAGAAACTGAATAGTGTTACATAGAAGCTATTACTAACTATAAAAAGACTCCCAATTTCTTCATCGAGAAGAAGCAGATGATAGCCTAGACTTTTGCAGTAGTTAACTTACTCCTTAATTGTCTCCTGAAGGAAAAAGCAGAGTGGCACACATTCCAGTAATTGCTGAGGTATCAGAATTAGACTGTACAAAGTGTACAAGTGTTTTCTAAAATGGATTTTCAAACAGTTAAATTAAGTCATTCACTTTCTGGCAACTTTCTCCATCTATACTGTCTTCCGGCAAAAATAGAGTTAGGCAACCCACACACAAAAGTGATACCAAATCAACAGCAGTTTCTAGGTCATTTCAGTTCCCTTCTCCATGAAAGTATACAATATTTAGGTTTACTCCACATATTTCCCCCATGTCCCAAAGTATTAGTTTGCCAAAGAAAACTGATCAGGTAATATTACTTATTTGTCTTCATGTAGTCATCCTAAGTACATATAAAAGCAGATATTAACATCAAAATATTAGTAAAGAAAAACATCAAACCATAGAATTAAATGTTTTACTGACATTTATGTCACACTGACTGCTTATGATTTCAAAAGTGCAACCATGCAGTGCTTCTATTAAAACCTGAGTAATTGAGAACAGTTTGAGGATCATAATGACAGCTTACCCAAAGGGGGGAAAAACATTAAATTTATTGCTGCTTCATTTGCGGAATTGCTATCTTTATTGAATATATTTCAAACATAATTTAGTGATAGTATAGTTAAAAGGGAGTTTGGTGGCCTGTGTAGCAACCAGACATGAGTCTTAGCTCTGAAATGACTAGTTAATGGAGTAAGAAAGCCAAAGCACCCTCCTACTTTTAAATACATAAGAGTGATGCTTGCAAAAATTTGCTTTTTTTCCTTTTTAGAGTTCAGTTACCAGGTGACTATTGTTATGCATTTATTAATAATTAATTCGGCCTGAAGGAGGAAAGGACAGAGAGGTAAATGCATTCTTAAATAAAAGCCCCTTTCACTGTTAACTGGTTCTATTTGAGGCATAATTTATGCAAGTTAATTTATTTTTGGTGATGACTTCAGAATCTGTGTGTGTGTATGTGTGTGTACAGAGAACACTGCTAACTAGACATCAAAATCATGTTCTCACTTCTCCTTGGCCATGTAACAGACTTACTCCCAGCCTCCCTTGCAGTTAGGTGTGGGCATGTTGTCACGTTATGGCCGATGGAATGAGAATTGCAGTTCCATGTGCTATTTTGAGTCTCCTAAAATAATCTCACTAGAGACAACCCCCATGAACACTTTGGAACTGAACTACTTGTTTATTTTAACAAGAAACAAATTTAAGCCATTACACATTTTGGGGTTTATCTGTTATGGCAATTAGCTTATCCTAATTAATTCAATGTACAAAGCTTGTATTTGCAGTGTCCCTATGATGCACAAATCCATTTGGGGCACTATTTACATTGGAATATATATAAATGACATTTCCTGAACAATTAAGAGGTTACACGTATGTATATATGGATATATATGAATGTTCTCCCCGGGCCATGTGACAGCCGTGCCAAGCTAAGTCCAGTTTCTGTCTTGGGCTTTATTGTGTATGAGCATCAATTTGTGTAAAGGCACTTGCCTTTTATGTCTGCAGTACTAGATCACGGTGGAATGGATCATCCAACAAATCCAAATTAGGTTTCTTGGAATTAATTCAAGTGTGTTCGCTACATACTCTTACATCCTGCTGCCCTCTGGCATGCACTGGACTAAAAGAGTGTTAGGACCTCTCCCCCTCCCCCACACACTTACTGCTATGAGTAATAAAAATTTTGGGGCTTCACTTTCCTCATCTGCAAAATGGAGAGCTGGATTGATTATATGACCTCCAAGATCCTTTCATTAAAATTCTTATGTCTGACTATGATGTCCTTAGCTATTGATAGAAACAATTGTTAATGTGAGCATTCCTTCAGATTCTAAATTGATACTACAGAGATGATGTACACTAACTTGAAGTTTTAAGAAAAGATATTTAAAACAAATCCCACCATTTGCAACAACATGGATGGAGCTAGAGGGTATTATGCTCAGTGAAATAAGCCAAGCCGAAAAAGACAAGTACCAAATGATTTCACTCATATGTGGAGTATAAGAACAAAGAAAAAATACTGAAGGAACAAAACAGCAGCAGACTCACAGAACCCAAGAACGGACTAATAGTTACCAAAGGGAAAGGGACTGGGGAAAATGGGCGGGAAGGGAGGGATAAGAGGGAAAAAGGGGCATTACGATTAGCAGATGTAATGTTGGGGGGGCACGGGGAGGGCAGTACAACTCAGAGAAGACAAGTAGTGATTCTATAGCGTCTCACTACGCTGATGGACAGTGACTGTAATGGGGTTGGTGGGGGGGACCTGATGAAGGGGTAGTTTAATAATCATAATATTGCACATGTAATTGTAGATTAATGATAATGAAATAAATTATATTAAAAAAAAAGAAAAGATATTTAACTTGTACCAATTCACAATCAAAGAGGCACAACAGAGGTTCTACTCTTCTCCCAAACAAAAACTAATAAATTGAAAAGGTTTTTATCTGAGGATATTTTTTAGAGTAATTTAAAAATAGTGTGTCACCGCTCTGATTTCTTTATTTTACTTGGTTGTTGGGGGTTATCAAAGCTAATGCAGAATGTGGCATCTATTGAAATAATTATTTTTTCTGAAATAATACTTCATATTACAAAAAAGTAAAAAACTAAATAGATTGTATAGTTGTTCGCTGAATTTAGCAGTTAAAACCTTAAATTTTACCCTTAATTGTATATGCCTTAATGTTTCAAAGTAATAACAGTTAAACACAATAGCAAGTTCAGAATCATGGCAAAATCACCAGAGTTACAGTTATCTTTGTCATCATTCATACATATTTATGACTCTGTGCTCAGTCACAATTTTTGTATTGCTAACAATGAATCTTTACCTGTTTGTCAGTCTCAACTTTGGTTACAAGCTGAAATATATATTATCCATACATGATGCAGGCATGTAATTGGCTTTAATTCACATTCTTTGGCTGCAGGAATGCTGCAGAAATGTGGACCTCACTCTAGGGACGTGAGTTTTAGAAAGGGATGGTACTGTTTTAGAAAGGAGAAAGGACAGGCTCTGTAACATTGTCCCAAGTGGGGTTTTTATGTTAACGGAAAGCCATTCTTAGGCTGAAATACATAAGAAGGAATCACAGTGAAATATTTTTTCCCCACACAAGGAACAAGTAAGAAGACAGAGCCTGCAGTAGTACTTTTGACTACTAGTAGATAAGTATAAATTCTAAAATATCCTTATGTAATTGTAGAAATTGGGGAATAGTTTTTATAATGAGGTCATGGATAAATACATTGTGGTATATCCATGCATAATGATATGCAGATGTTAAAAACATGTTTTCAAAGATATTCACTAACATGGAAAAATGATCATTATAAACTATAAATCCTTTATTCCTATCAAACAGGAATGAATGTCACTCTTTCCAACCTCTGTACTCTTCCTCAGGCTACTTCTTCCCTACCCCCATTATACATAGGAGTATAATGGAGGAATTGTTTTAATGAGAGATGCACAGACAGTTAATTTTAAAGCTTGAAGTGATTTTAGAGTTCATTTAGTCAAAAACCATCATTTTACAAAGGAAACTGACACTCTGGAAAATAAATGCCTCACCTAAACTCTCAATCCCAGCATTGCCACTTGCCAAAACTTAGGTTTCCTTACTCCCCAAATTCAGCACATTTTACCTTCTTCTATAACGTGTTGTATCTGAAGCTGGGGCAGACCAGACTATATAGAGAGCACTAAGGGCTGGGCCAAACAGTGTGCAGTTTTTCCTAGTCATATTTTTTTCTCTGGATGGGTGGGGGGGGTGCAGGGTGCAGGACATGACAAGGATCAGCCGTAGAAGATCTGTAGAGAGTGTCTGTATTTCCTAATAATTCTAAATCTTTTACCTTTTTTTCTTAGTACAACCTTAAAAATTCTTGGGGGAAAACTGGAATCATTTCTTTGTCTCACTAAAATATTACTGAATAATGGAGGTGCCTATTGCAGTTTATAACTATTTTCCCATTTGCTTTTATCTTCTCTTCCACTGGAATATATCCTCTAGAAGGACAGGCCTCTCTCTTTTCTGGTTGACTCCAGGGGGCCTAGCTAGAGTTTGACACATAGAAGATGTTCAATAAGTATTTGGTGAGTGAATTAATAAGTAATAGTGACTCAAAGGCTGTAATCCTCTGTTTACTTTGACTGGATTTCTTCTGGATATTTTCCCAAGTTTTGTAATTCCATCAGCAGTTCAAAGTTAATTTTAGAATCGGGTAGACCTGCCCTATTCATATGCTCTGCATTTCAATCTAGCATAATAGAACTGTTCTGTGATATTAATTTAGGCACTCTTCAATCTCTCATGATAAGTTTGGGAATGACCTTGGCCTGTAATTCTATTTAGATTTTCATCCACGGATGACTGTGTGCATTATCGTGAACTGCTGGTGTACCTGTGAAATTAAACTGGTGATGAGCCAGGAGGCAACTCTGTTGAGTGAGTATATTTGGAAATAGGAAAAATGAGATGGTGATACCTTGAAAAACAGAAGCATTAGGCTGAAGCAAGTATCCATGTAAACTTACATCTGCAAATTACGTGTAAAAAAAAAACTAAGAGTAACATTTTGAAGAGTGAATTTTTCCTTAACGGTGAGATTTTAGAACAAAATAAAACAAAACCACTGAGCCTAAATTTAATCTCAATTTAAAGATACTCTACATAAATTTTTCTCCTTAGATTTATTTTCAATGTACAAATATGTGGAGAATTAAAAGAGGATGTTTTATAGCAAAATTTTTACCAGATGAAGAAGCTTTAAATTGTTGGCTTTTTAGGCCATTTCTAGGAATTTATCCTAATTTAGAAAACAATCTGAAATGCTAAAACATATTTATACATAAAAAAGTTCATAGCAACATTATTTATAAGAAACTAAGGAAAGTAATTTAAATGACCACCTAAGGAAATAAATCCTATTCCATACAAGGAACATGATGCAGCCAGTGAACATGTACTTGCAGAGCTTTAAATCTCTTGAGGAAAAATTTGACACATTGTTATGAAAAAGGCAGTGTGCTCAAATCAGCAAACAGCTTAGACTTAATAAGCTTTAGGAACTGCCTAGAAGTGTGTCAGCTGTAATAGTTGCCTGTAAGGGAATTACTTTTTCCTGCTGTCCTTTTAAGAAATATTTCTTCTTTATTTTAAGCATTTTTTCAAAATTCTCTTCACCTACATGTACTGCTTTTATAATCAGAAAAATAATTGGTCACTTGTCATAGATATGTGTTACATCCCAATGATATGTTTTCAGTGTCATCAGATGAACATATAAATATTGTGGACCAAGAGAAAAATTTGGTATTACTTAAATCCAAATAATGGTATTTCCAAAACAAACACTGATATATATCCTATAACTTGTGAAAATATAATTTTTAATATAATTTACTAATTATTTTGACATAGCCAGCCCTCAATGGCCTCCTCATTAATTGATGATGGGGATGGTTAGAGAAAGGGTACCTCAATTAATTTACCAGGTTGCTTGAATCTGTCAGTTAGCAACTTCCCCACTGAGGTTAATGACATGTAATGTCAAAAAGCTGTCCATAAAACTGCGCTTAGTTTGTGTGGTGCACTTTTGCAAATAGTTGTGAAGTATTTTGTACTTATTTTGTCTCTTACGTGCTGATATTTGACAAACACAAAAGAGAAAAATTTGTTCTTACCTTGTTTATTTTGGCCAGCTGTGAGCTTCAGGTAAAATTCTGTGATCTGAGTTCACCAGTAAAGGTTTCTTGTGGAAATAACTGGCAACACTATTTACCTTGTAGGGTAGCTGTAAGTTTTATAGATCATGGTAAGTGCCTATCATATTGCACTGCACATAGGCATTCAGTAAATGTTGGCTATTATATGACATTACTATGACTTCTTATCTGTCTTATTTTTTTATATGTGGGGTGCAATGAAAAAATGTGAAGTGCTGTGTATTTAAAAACATTATTCTAGACTTGCAGGTAAAGATGGGGAGTGGAGTCAAGCACAAAATTTTCCTGCCCAAGTACCTCACAAAACAGGAAAAATGAACAGTAAGTGCTCCTTTAAAATGTTACCAGCAGCAGCCAGAAAAAGAAAATGCCCACAACCCAAGCCAGTGAAGGCCAATACAACACTATTATTTCAAAATAAATAAATTCAGACAAGAAATGAAAAAGATATGGCTGGAAATCAAATTCTCACCACAAGCAAAGACTGGCATCCCCAGAGATTCCCTAGGCAGCTTGTTCTTCTATTCTCACGGATGATCGGGGGTCACTTCTTCTCTCCTAAATGTCCCACATCTCCAGCTCCTCACTTCGAGCGCTTTCTTTATTGATAAACAGAAGCCGTCATGAGAGAAACTCATCTTTCCCCCACTCTGTACTGACCTGCCTTCATCTGTACTCATACTCTCTCCCTTTACAGAGTATCAACTACCCTTGCTTTTATCTTAAGGCCCTTCGGCTTGTGCCTTGCGTCTGCTTTTCTTGTACAGTCAAGGATTCTGTTCTGTCATTATCTTTTCCATTTCCCACATCCTCAATTTCCCCCCTTTACTGGATTATTCTAGCCAGTAAACATACTGTAATATTTCCCATCCTAAAAATACCATCACCATAGATGCCATATCCCCCTCTACTTACAGGGTAACTGGGAGCCCATTTTCTGCTCCCTTTACAACTGTTCAGATTGTCTGCTTACAATTCCCACTTCTTTGTATCCTCTGTCCATTCCAATTAGGGTTATCATTTCCACAGCTCCACCTCAACTGCTAGTACTGAGATTGAACTGCTTTCTTGCCATATCATTTTTTTTTTCCAAATGTTTGGGACCCCCCCCCAGTCGTATTCCTCACCCTTTTTTTCTTCATCAACATTCATTTCCCCCTAGGCCATCTCATCCAGATATTTTGTTTGTTTTAAATGTTGTCTATGTTCTTAGGGTTATGAAAATTTGCATTTGATCCCTGATAACTCTGTTGAGCTCCAAACTCATATCCAATTGCCTTCCCAGGAATAAGGATTTCAAAGTTAACACACTCAAATCTCTTGATTTTCTTCTCTCCAATTTACTTCTTCCCAAATCTTCCCCCATGTAAACAGATAACATTATTTTCATCCAGTTCCTCAAGGCAAAAGCTGTAATTCACTCTTTGTGCCAGTTATTAATGTTTTTTTCTTAGCAATAAGCCCTTCCATACTCTGTGATGCTGTGACACACAAAGTACGTTTCTACATTGCCAGCTGAACTCCTGCTGCATTCTGTCAATAGGGGGCATAAGAGAAAGACTAAAAGTCAAAAAGAGGGGAAAAATGTGTTCCTCCATGTTGGCTTTCTGTACCTGTCAGGGTTGCCCCACTTAGGGACCTTAAACGTGGCAGTGGCGGTTAGCTCCAAATTTCAACTACTTTCCAACTGTTCTCAACTATTTTCCACATACCCTCTGAGGGACCAGCAGCAAATGGGCAACACCCCTCCTCTCAGGTCAAGCCTCGAGCTCTGCCAGTCTCCTCTCCTCCACTCTGGGTTCTGATAACTTCAGGTCTTCCCCTTGTTCCGATGCTAGAGGCGGTAGCTGCTTCCCAAACAGAGCTGTTGAATACTTAGCAGCAGCTAGAGTAACTCCTCTAAAACATACAGCATTTCCGTGCTTCTCATCACACTTAGAAAAAATACTGCCTCCTCACTAGGGCCTAAGAACCCTGTTGTGACATGGCCTCTGCACTTCTCTAGTCTCCTCTCTCACCACTTTCTGGGCACTCATTTGGTTCTAATCACTGTGTCTGGAACATACCACTTGTTCTCTGCGGGCCTTTGTATGTGCTCTTCTCTACATCTGGATTGCTTACGTCTTTGCCAGCCACTGTCTTACTTCATTTAGGTGTCTTTTCAAATGTCCTCTCACAGAGCCTCCTATCACCACTCTACCTAAAATGCACAGTTCCTTCCCCACCCTTCCAGTTCTTATATGTAGGTTTCTTATTAATATTACTTGATGTAAGTTTGTCCATATCTCCCTCTCCTCTCCTCAACTAAAAGCTTCACAGCTACATAAAGGCAGGGATGTGATTTATTGGTGCTGGCACTCAGTAAATTCCAGTTGGCACATGAATTTAATAAACAAATTGCAGTGAATACAGAAGAATAGACCAAAGTAAATGGGAAGATAATATGCAAGGTATACAGCCTGATTCATCTCTCTGAGTAAACGATGCAACAAATGAACCTGAAAAAGCATTTAAAGATGTAACAGAAGAGAATTTCCATACAATAAAGAACTGAATCTGCAGAATAACATGTTCAAAGAAAACTGGATATATAATATTTAATATCGAGGCATATCCTGGTTAAGCTATTAACCAAAAGACTTTTCAGATCTCCTGGCAGAAAATTAAACTTACAAGAGGTGGAAATCATGCTGGCCTTAGACTTCCTCTAAGCAATATTCAAAGCCAGAAATCAAAGGAAAAATGTCTGTATAGTTTTAAGGCAAAGCCAGCATGGTCCCAAACTATTATATCTTAAATGCCATTCACGAATTGATGAAAAAGGCAAATATCTATGAGTCCATGTAGGAAAAAAAAACTACTTAAGTGATGAATCAAAATCAGTTAACTAGGATATTGAGAATCAAGGTGTGCTATGAACACTGGATTTTAAAATACAGATCAAGACCAAATGACCCAAGGAATTTGGGTTATAAAACAATACACATTAAAACCTTGACCTCATAAATATGACATGACCTCATAAAAATGACATAACCAATAAAAATGTTTTTTATAGCAGAGTCCATTAGTATTTCTAAATTTGAAATAGTCTCCAAACTTAATTTTTTAAGCTTTGGATATTTAAAAAAGAATCTGTTCTAGCAAAGAAACATTTTTCTACATGTTCAGCAACTCCTTCAGCTTATCTTACTGCTACCAAATCCAAACATCTTTAAATTTAATACTTTAAAAGTAGTATTTTATCTAATTTTAGAAAGCAGAGATTCACTGGCAGGCATTATTAGAAGTATGCAAAATGGGAAGGCACTTATAAAAAGTAACTAATGTGTTACTTTATTAAATATCCTAGTGTTGAAAGAATATAAATGTATGTCATTTGATTTACATACTTTGGAAAATTTTGTGCATATTTTGGAAAATATGAAAATAAAAATTTTAATAATTATGTAACACACTTTGGTATGATTTTGGTATTATTTTGAGGCATATCAAAATATGCCTCCCATGATATTCATTTAATAGTAATGGTAAAATCTGGGATAAAAATTTTCCTATAACATTGTTGTTATTTATAAATGAACATGATTGTTTTTATGAAATCGATAAAAACTATCCTTAAAATACTATTACATACAATATGCAAAATGAGAAAGCGCTTATAAAAAATAATATATTAAATATCCTAGTGTTGAATGTAAATGTATGTCATTTGATTTACATATTTGGGAGAAAGTCTTAATTTTGATGTTTTTCTGAAAAAATAATTTGTGCTCATTTTGGAAAATATGAAAAAAGGTAAAAATTTTAATAATTATATAACACACTTTGGTATTATTTTCCCTACCCTTTTTGTGTGTATATGAATAAATGCATCTTTAAGTAAATGAGAAGAAACAGTTATATAACCTAAAAACTTTAAATATTAAATTAAATATTAGTATTTCTCTGTGGTGTTAAATATTTTTAATGGTTATATAATAGTCCATTAGATTGCCGTACCATGAGTTTGTTTAACCTCTCCTTTACTGTTGGATATTCAGATAATTTCCTATGTATATTTGCTGTAGTGACTATATATAAATCTTTGACTTCACATTTGATTGTTACATTAGGATAGGTTCCTAGAAATGGAGCCACTGTATCAAAGATTTGGACATTTTTAAGACTCCAGAAAGGTAATATAGTAACAGATGACATTGTAAATTTCATTGCATTCTTACCAATGCTTATTTTATATTGGCGCTTATTTTATGTTAGCATTTATTTTCAATCTTTGTCAATTGGATGAAAAGACTCTTGTAATTTGATAAAGTTGCAGTTTTGCTCATTACTCATTAATAGCTTTATTATTATTATCTCAAGGACTTAAAATTTGTCTTCTCTATGATGCTTAACTTGCCCAGATGTTGAAGATACGTGTTTTTATTGACTTTGGCAATATCTTTCAAAATAAATTATACTTTGAACACATAGGAAGTTGAAGAAAAATAGCATAAGGATATTTTTAAGGAAGGATCCAAACTATTTTACTTGCTACAACTTAAGATTGTATTTAATTCTCAATGTATTAACAGAGCATTATTACTATGAGTTAGCAATACTGTATTTTATTTGTTGAATTTGTTTGTTGAAATCATATTGAATTTGCTTACTGTGCCATTTTCACTATAGCACTTTCCAAAATGTTTCTAAATACTTAATTTATAAAGTTAAGAAAAACATTCACTAACTACTTTGAAATAATTTCAACCCTCCCTTCATTCAAGATGCCTACAAACAGACTGGCCCACTTCCAGTTTTCTTTCATGTTGTTATTACTGTGAAATCATTCTATAGATAGGGTAATAAACATTCTGGCACACAGAAAAACAACATCTGTAAAATTATATGGCATAGTTGATTGGTGTTGTTCCTCCTTGAGAATTGCATTACGTAATTTAAAAGTGTTTACTTAAGCTCCTTTGGGCTGCCTCCATGGTAGCTGTGAAGTCACAGAGAATTAGGAACAGTTGGGGCCTAATAACAAAGTATTAGCTTAATGTGAATACTTTCAATTTTTTTTCATCACTGCTTTATAAGAAACTTTAAAAACAATTGCATACTGAATTCATTTTATTAAAAATTACTTCAAAAATCATTAATACACAAAAATAAATTGTTCCTAAATATACATTTGCTCATTATTTAGAGGAACATATTTTCAAAAGCTGTATTCTGCAGTATGAATTCAGTGTTTTTGAGTCAATATAGCTATCAATAATTGTGCAAAATGACCAAAACGTATAGAGGTATTAAACAGCCTTTAGGAGAGTATGAACTATGAAAACAGGCCTGAGCACTATTTCTATCTCTTAAGTCATAAAAGGAAGTCTTTCTAACAGAACATGAGGGATGGATAAATTATAATAATGTCAGCTTTAGGAGAATTTTTAAAGATATTCAAATATGTAAGAAAAGATGATTTAATCTTGATTACTCAGAGAAAGATAGTATTTTTAGTTCCTTAGAGATACAGCTCTTGAACTCCTTCACCAACCAAATAACTATGTATACTGGCTTTAAAGAAGAATAATACATTATACATCATAAAAGTGGGTGAAGAATCATTTAAACTTTGTATTGTAATAATACTGTATCACCTTGAAGTAAACATGCAAATTTTTATAAAATACCTAAACTCTCAGCCGTCCTTTAGAATTAGCTGAGTTTTATGAATAAACAAGCCTAAATCAAGATCCTGACATCTAAAAACATCTGGCCCCTTTTTTAGGTATGTTATTTTAATTATGTAACATGAATTCATTACAAAGTTGCTTATTAGAATAACCTCCATAGCATTTTGCTTTTTAAATTAGAGAAGTAAGAATATGTCATCGATGGTCTTGCCAATGATTTAGTGAGGTCCAAAGTTAGGGACGATTCAAGGAAGGAAAGAAAGAAGTTATAGGACCTGATCATCAGTGATTATAGGCACTGTAGGAGTTCTACCTAACTTGGAAAAGAGAGTGTCTGTAGAGCAGGCATGACCTGGAGGGGACGAAATTGTCCTGAGAGAGAAGGAGGGAAGATATGGGACTGTCTATGTATATCGGCTCAGGATTAGTTTTGCTGTGATGTGAAATGTTTGGGTTTTTATATTTCATTTTAGTATCAAGAAGAGTATATTTATTTGATTTCTTGTATTTAAACATTTTTAACATATGTATTATTTATAAATCTCTGTATTTGAAGTTAATGTGTGTTGATTTTAAACACATTGTAAGTTCTTTGATACTTATCCTGTTACAAGGTAGAGTTTAATTTCCCTAGAACATGTATGGCATTAATAATTTGCCTCAATGAACAGAGTGTGGATATGATGCTGCATGACTTCTGATTAATCAAGTGATACAGCTTCACCTGGCTCTCATTCTTGGGACCTTTGGAACCCAGCAACTCTGTTGTGAGGAAGGTCAGACCACAGGGAGAGGCCATCTGTAGATGTTCTGACTGATAACCCCAGCTAAGGTTCCAGCCATCAGTCAGCAGTAATCCTAGACCTGCAAGTGAACAAGCCTTCAGATGTGCAAGTCTCCAGCCTGGGAGCTGCCCCAACTGATGCCAAGTGGATTAGAAACAAGTGGTCCCTGCAGAGCCCTACCCAAATTGCATATTCATAAGTAAAGTAATGTTTTAAACCACTAAGTTCTGTGGTGGTTTGTTAGGTACCTGAGTCCCTATTTCCAAAAAATCTCTAGCTCATGTAGGAAGAAGGATGCAAAGAAAGCCCTTTTCCTCTACTTTTCCTTGTTTCCTTGGCCAGACTGAGATTTTGGCACATCCTGGTATTGTTGGCAATTAAGTGTGCATCTCAGGTGCCATTAGGAACAAAAAACACCATAGTGGAGACCCAGTCGTTCCAAACTTCTTTTCCAGGAACACTTAGTGGCTGAGCAGGGAAAAGAGAAAGCTTGACTCCCTCCATTTCTTCTTTTCCTCTTCCCTAGGTAGCCCTAGTTTCAAGAATGAGGGAAAACAAGATTTAATCCTTTCCTTCCCTTGTCTTCCTTCTGAATTAGAATCTTTGGAAATGTGCTTTTTCACTGAAAGAATACATGCCATTGGACCAAACCAGCAACATGTTTTCACTCCTTATCAAAGAAGCAGTAATTACTAATCTAAGTTATATACTGGGACACCGTTCTGTCTTCAGTCACTCCTTATTGTCCATTACAGGTTTCTCTGGCCTCTTCCCCTTCCCCTAAATGTGTGCATTCCCCAGGCTTCCCTTCTGGTGATACGCTTTCTGGGGCATCTTATCCACTCCCAGGGCTTTAGCTGCCACCTACATGTTAATGACTCCAGAGAGCCAGACCTTACTTCCAACCTTTCTGGGATAGTTCCCTGATGACTCAGATTCCACAGGAACAAAACACAGAGTCCCTCCTCCTGGACCTGAGGCCACTCCTCCTCCCAGTGCACACCCTAAGCCAGAAACCTGGGGACCCCTTGCCTTTGCAACACAGCCAAGTAGTTTCCCACTCCGACTCCTTAATGTTCCTGGAATCCCTCTTCTCTGTCTCCACTGCTTCTAGGTACAAAGGCTGTGGTTCTCTAGTCGATTCTTATTTAGATCACAGGCCGTTTTACATTCCATCTTCAAGTCTCCAGGACCCCAGCCAGTGTAATCTTGTCAAAGATCTGTAGTCTTTCCACATCTGACTATATATTTTACATTAAAAAAAAACCCTCTCATGGTTCTACCTTTCCTGTAGATTTTAATCCTGATGCCCCAGTCATATACTCAAAGCAGACTAAACCCTTTGAAATTGAAAGCAAAATTATAGTATAGGTCCATAGGACCTGCATTTTTCTGGAGAGAGAACACATTGCTTTCCATAGGTTCTCAACAGGGTATGTGGTCCCCCAAAGGCTAAAACCTTGTAGGTCTCTGGCTAAAGTCCTAAGTCCTCAGCATGGGATACAACGCCCCACATGACATGGCCGTGTCCAGCTGCCTCTCTCACCTCTCTTGCCTCCTCACGGCCCACCCATGCATATCTCGCTGTGGTTTCTCACCTCAGGCCTCTGTGTACGCTGCTTGGCTTGGGAAGCTCTTTTTCAGCTGGCCTATCTTCTACCATCCAGGAAAGCACCTTTTTTTCTTTCCAGAAATCCCTCAGTTCACCTACAGAACGCAGGGCAGGGTACACAGGCTGGGTGTGAACCTCTGCCTTCCCTGAAGCCAGCCTAGCATTTGCTCTTTCTCTTGGCATCTGCCCCCTGGATTTCCGAACTAGGGTGGGGGTCGAAAGAACCTTAAAGCCTGTAAACAAGCAGTGGCTGACAATGGTCTGGGCGGCGCGCGCACTGTACAACTCCAGGCCGGGTGAGAAAATTTGACAGCGCTTTCTTGGGAGAAATTGGAAGGTAAACGTGTAGTTTATAGTTGCCACCAGATTTCCGATGATCAATACCACACTCACCTTCCTGTTACAGAGTATTGTATAGGAATTTCAATATCATCGGTTTTCCCTTATTTGATGCCTAGCCACCACGGTGTACTTAATACTGTAACTAATGAACAACGCAGTTCTGAGGCCCTGCCACACACCCGGACGCTGGGTCATTTATCAGGATTATTGGCCCTGGTGCCCGCACCACCATCCTAAAAGGCAGTCTAGCATCACGTTGCGTCCCTAACATTCTCCGTGTGCCCTGGAATATGGTCCAGCTTAACAGAAACGCGTTCTGATGATCTGCGGGCCCGCTCCCTTCCAGCCCGCCTCAGCTGCCGCAGCTCGCTCCCCGGTCGCCTCCGCACCGCCGGCCCTTCTCCGGTCTGAGCAGCGCGCATCGCTGCGGCGCTCACTGCGCCGGCCGCCCGAACCCCGAGTCTCCTCGCTGGCTTCCAACGGCCGCCGGCGCAGCGCCCTCCCCGCCCCGCCCGGCCCAGCCCCGTCCCGTCTCGTCCCGCCCCGCCCCGCGGGCCAAGCCCCGGACGTCCAGCCGGGGACCGCAGGGTCCCGCTCAGGCCTCCGCCCGCTGAGGGGCGCCGCGGGCTGGGGGCGGCAGCGGCCCAGGCCGGAGCTGTGGGACCCTCCACCAGCTCGCACGCTCCAGGACCGCCGCGGCGGAGGCCCTGGGACCAGGGCGGCGGGACGGAAGCGGCGCCACGGGAGGGCGGCAACGTCACCCGCCCGCGGGCCCGTAGCTGGGCGTCTGTCCGTCACGTGACCCCGCCCCCCGCGGGTCCCGCGCGCGCCGAGTCCCCCCGCCCCTCCCCCCGCCCCAGCTCTTCTGTCAACAGCGCCAGCCCCGCCCCTCCCCCGCGCCCTGCGTAACCGCCACCGCGGCGCGGCGGGTTTTCGCGCGCAGGCCCGGGCTCCTGCAGGACAGCGTGCCCCGTACCCACCTTGCCTCCCGGTTCTCGGCGCGCTCGGTGCGCGGCGGCGTGCTCTGCCCTCCCACACCAGCCCCGGACGAGGCGGAGACGCCAGGTCCGTGCGCAGAGGCGCGAGATGTGCTCGGTGGCCTCAGGGCCTGGGCGCTTCGCCGCCGGGGGTCGGCGACCGGGCCGGGGCCGCAGCCGAGAGCCCGCCCACTACCCGTGCCCGGCCTCCCGCGCTCCCGCCGGGCCAGCGCACGCTAGTCCTGCCTTCGTTTCCGGCCGAGCTGCGGGCCTCGGCCGTGCGACGGGTCTAGGCGCGAACCTCCTCCTTGAGCCCCTTTGGCCACCCCGCCGTGGGCTTCTGGGGTTGCAGATTTGGTGGTTGTCATGCTCTGCCTCGTTCTATTTTTTGCCCTCAACTCCCTTCTAAAAGTAGAGGCCTGGGGAAGGGAAAAGAAAGCCCAGTGTAGAAAGGGGAGGTACGGACTGACCTGTCAGCGGCGGAGGAGGAAGACCCTCCAGTCGGGGCGAACTCTCGAGCCCGCGGAGGGGCTGAAGCCCTCCGTGCGCGCGGCGCCGCGACAGCTGTGCCTCAGCCAGGTGTCCCCCCTCGGCGGGGCCCGCGCTGCCGCGCCCGCCCCCTGCCCTAGCGTCGCGATCCCCGCCCATCGCCAGGGACCAGGGAACCCCCCGCCTCGATTTTTTGTGCAGTTTCAGCAAAGCTCCGAGGAAGTTGGTCCTTTTGTTCCACTATTTATAGATTGCGTCAACATTGCGAAAAGGAGAAGGCGGAGCGGTGGCCCCTCCCCCTCCCCCTCCCCCGCCAGCTCCTGAGAGAGAAAAGCCCCAACACACGACCTGAGTACACAGCGCGCCCGCCGCCCGACCGCCCGGCCGCCCCTGGCTCTCCCTTCTGCCCCCCCACCCACCCAGCGCGGGCCAGAGCTGCCAACCCCGTCATGTGAGCTCCAGGGAGAACCAGCTCTCCGGGGCTCTGCGCCGTCCGCCCGGCTGCCTGGCTCAAATGTGCGCCTAGCTCGTGGGCTCCGGCCGCGGCTCGGGCGTGGCGCACAGTGTGGACACCCGCGCCCTGGCCACCCAGCGGGGACCCGTGGCCCCGCGGCTTGCGCGGGTGCTCGCGGGCGTTCTGCGCCTCCGCCCTTTCCCTTTCCCTTTCCCCTCCTCCCGCTTCGGGAGCGCCTCCGCCCCGGGAGCGGAGTGCGCGCGCGTTCGGGCCGCGCCTAGCAGCCGGGGGCCTGATTTGGCCGCTCCCTCAGAAGTGGGGATGCCAGTGCCCCTGGCCAGGCACAACTAGGGTGGCGCGGTGGCTCGCAGTCGCTCTGGGTCGGCAGGCGGTTCCAAGGCGCGCCGGATGCTTTCCCTCCAACGCAGGTGCAGCGAGGCGTTGCGCGCGCTTACTTACCGCTCCCGGGACAGTTGCGGACCAGAGAACTTGCAGAGCCGAGCCGCAGTGGGTGGAATACAGTTTCTCAGGAGTTACTGGGAGTTAGACCTGAGTCAAAAACATTCGAAATTTCCTTCAAAACCCGATGATGAAATAATAGGCCCTGCCATCCCCCGAAATGAAACTGAGTTCTCTGCCGGCCTCTAGTCTCTGTTCCTGAAGTCGGTGTACACAAGGGGCGCGGCAAACACGAGAGCGGGCCTTGTAACAAAACCGAGACACGGAATGGTCCGAGTGTACTTCACCTTGGCAGATTCCGGTCCTTTCCCGAAGGGGCTTATTTAGATCTCAGTTTAACTTTCCAGAGTAGGAATAAAATCATTAGCCCGTGAAACCACGGGCAGAGGAAAGCCCGGGCGGAATCGGGACGGGTGCAGGAAACGCGTCGTAGCTTTCCGGGCAGCAGGACGGTGTGGTAAACAGTCTGTAAGGGCTACGCTATTTTCTGAGGAGTCTGGGGAGATGTCCCGGTGCTCTCGCTCTCGCTGGGGCTCGATTGCAGGCCTGAGAAGCGGGCGGGACTGCGTGCCCCCCGAGCTGCGCGCCCGGGCCCCCCACTGGGCTGGTGCAGGCCTATGAGCGCTCTAGCCCAGGCCACGCAGGCAGCAGTAAGGGTGCCTCTATTTGAGAAGCCTACCCAGATTTGGGCCATTTTTTTTTCCAGTGTAGACCTTAGGCCATGTGTTCATCAATTTAGCAACGTGTGTTTCCTTGCCCTAAACAGAGGCGCGAAGTAGGAAAGAGAACCTATGTAGCGGCTGCTGGTTATCCGAAGCGCGGAGCCGAGGGGACCTGCAGCAAGTTGGACGGCGCATTGGATCCTCACGCCTGAGGTGTTCAGACCTACGGTGGGAGCCAGGGCTTGTCCCGGCTTTCGTGCCTTCTCTCTCGGTTTCCTAACAGTTTGATGAAAGGCCGTGGCCGCCCCTCTTCCCACCGTTCCACCTGCCTTGTTGTCTGTATTCGAAAGACCCAGCCGGCCTAAAAGGGTGAATTCGCTTCCGAGCCAGTCCGGTTGTATAAAAATCTATAAACCACCATTCTTTGCTTGAAGAGAACCAGCCAGGGCCTCGGGCTTGCACCGCCCCTACACGGGGCTGGGGCGCCCAGGCCTCAGCATTAGGCTCCCTCCCCAGAGGCACGTCGGGAGGAACCGCGGTGACCACCCCCCTAGCTTGTGAACATGCGCTCCCCACTTTGTTCCGCCGCAGTTTCCCAGTTGCGGAGCAGAGGCAGCGAAAGTAAAACGAAAGCGCCCGGGGGCCTCGGTCCAGCGGTTCCCTGCGGCGCGGCCGCGAGAGGCCAGGATCTGAATAGCGAGGCGAGGGTGGGCGCCGGAGCTGCGTGGAAGCCGAGAGGGGACTGTCCAGGAGGGCGCGGCTGCCAGGAGCCCTGTTGTTCCTCCTCCCCCGGGGAAAGGCGAGCGCCCACGACAGTGCGCCAGCCCCGAGGGAGAGTTTGGCCTGGGTCCGGAGCTGAAATTCGAAACTGATGAGGACCTTGCAGAGGGGACAGGGGTAACGGCGCGGGGGCGAGCGTTGGCCCCGGCGGCGGATTCCCGGGAGAGGCCGGGGCGCGGGAGCGCGGCAAGGGCGCGCAGAGGCCGCCAAGGATTAGAGGCCCGCGCAACTGTGCACCAGGGCTGGAGAAGCATCCCGCCTTCCCTCAAAAGCCGGAGTTCGCCGCGGTTTAAAGAAGTCGGGAAACTTTGGTGACAACCTCCGCGCCCGCCCTCCTTCCGCGCTGTAGTCACAGCGAGGACACAGGGTCTGCGCAGATTTGGAGCAGGCGCGGCCGCGTGGGCTGCCGGACCGGCTGCTTGTTTTTCAGTTAGGGGGAGGCAGGACAGTATCTTCACGAGGTGAGGGTAACCCCCACGACCACCTCTGGGGGGTCGCAGCCAGTAGAGACTGGTCAGCTAAAATGAGCTGACCCACCCAGCCCCGCAGGGAGACATCCCTAGGAGACCGGCCTGCCTGAGGCTTGCGCTGTCTCTTCAGTACATGTATGAGGCCAAATGCCCGAAAAGCCCCATCGTACACTAATAAACAACTAACTTTATTCAATTTAATGTCACCTTTGTTGAAGCAGTATCTGTGTTTTTTGTCAAGTGTTAAAAATCATTTGATCCTAAATGAGTCGAATGTGGAAGCCTAGCTTTCCGTGCGAGTGGCTGGCTCTGCTTTCCCTTACTGGCACCTCTAGTGCGCCGCTCACAGCTGATCCATCTCTGGCTGTTCAGAGGGGCTGTCGCACCCCACCCTCTCGCTTTTTAAAGAGGGAGAACTGGAATTGTGCACTTGCTTGCGTTGTTTAGATTCTGCGCCATTGGTAGGTTATTCATTTCACCATCAGTACTCAAAAGCGGCCATCATTTTACAAGATACAAATTGAGCTCGCTCAGGCGTACCAGGGACCAGGGAAGGCAGGCTTGGTTTCCTGCTAATATTTTGCTGGTAACAGGCGGCAGTCAATCCCGGACCACCTTTGTTCGTTTTCAATTTCTTCTCTCTTCACCACAACTGCAGGCACCAGAAAGTCCTAACTGTAAAAGAGATGGTCCACTCCACCCAAATTTCTTTATATAGTGGTAAGAGGAGAACTACAGGTGAAATAGACCCTTAGGGTATATATTCTTTTTGGAAAGAACCTCTATTTCTTTAAAATGCTACTCAGCAAAAGCTGTTTTTGATCCAACAGACGTGAAAAAGCCTGCTTATGCTCGCTCTTAGGTTTCACATGTGGCCGCTGTTGTCACTCTCTTGCGAGTTTTCCCCCCTTGTTACGTACTTTTGTGGAACAGAGGTTCTGTCAGGTTATCTTGCTAAACTGGGCGTCTTACAATTATGAAGTTGGTCTTTTCTCCTCCAACCCACGTAAACAAAAAGGACACACACACATGGCTTTGAAAACGGGTAGTTGTCTTTATTCCGCACCCTACGCTTTTTTAACCTCCGCATTCGCAAATGATGTTTTGCGTGGGTCAGGTTCCGACTTTAGTGCCTGAATGTTACCCGACTCCACCCCCAGGCAGTCCTCTGAGCCTCGAAAGCCCAGCCTTGCGCACGCCACTGGAACCTGCACCAGAAACCTCGATTTGGAGTCCATTTCGGAAACAAATGTGTGCGTTTCGCGGTAAGATGGGAATTTGCCCAAGCGATGCATCTGGCTTTAGATTTTATGGGAATATGATCTGGAAAAGGGAACGCCTGCTTAAGGAGCGGCAACATGCCCCGCGCATAACCCCGGGGGCTCCCTCCTGCGACAGCGCACCAGGGTCTGGACCCGCAGGGCCGAAGCTAATTTGGGTAACCCCATACTAGCGCTCTCCCTTCTTGGCCTCGCCTGGGGTCGCTCTCCGCGGCCTACGAAGCTTTTAGGCTAGAGGAGAAAGTTTGAGGCTGAAGATCAGATGTCCTTAAAGGGGCTGGGGAAAGAAAGAGGCTACTCGCAGTTAGTGCCAGGAAATTCGGACACCCCGCGCTCCACGCAAGGCCAAGAAAACTGTCCTGGGGGAGCAGAAGTGTTCCCGAAACTGACAAAGTTGTCCGAGTCCGGAGGTAGCGTGTTCCCCACCCCCGCCCACTGCCTGGTTATTTCACAATCCCCTCCAGGCTGCATTCGGCGAGTTCCCCGGAGGGTGGAGGGGCGGATGAGGAGAGGTGGAGAGGGTGGACCTTCCGTTTCTCGCCCCTCGGCATGGAAACCTGTAAGGGGTTAAAGTAGCCGGTGGGGTGGGCGTGGGGAGTGGTGCCCGCGTTCGGCCCCGACGGGCAGGAGAGGCGGGGCGGGGTGTGGGATCCCGGACAGGCCGGGGGAAAGGGGGTGGGGGACCAAGGGAGAACTGAAGCGAGAGTTTCTGCTATTGTGGGCTGGTTCCCGGGAAGATGCCAGCGGTTAAGGGGATCGAGCCCGCAGCAGGAGCCAAGCAAGGGTTAGTACCCGTCTCGGCACCCCCACCTGACAGTACTGGATCAGGATCGTGCCTTGGATCGAGCTCCGGCCCAGGGAGATATACCCGCTTGGGCCCTCTCTGCGCGCGGCACTGGGCGGCACGGAGGGGCGGCGGCGCGGCGCGCAGAGCCCAGGGAGCTGAGGTCGGCAAGGCGCTTTCGGAGAGCGCGGCTCATCTTCCGTGTTCGTGAAAAAACATCATCTCAAAGAGCACCCCCTTAACAAACAGCCCCGAACCCTGGTAAAGTAGAAAGGGGCTCAGGTCAGAATGTCCCCAGGTTCCCAAGTTTGCCCAGTGACTGTGGATCTTGGTAGGTCTGGAGGAGCTGCCCATTTCCCCTCCCAGGACAGACCCCAAGGAGCGTCCCTCCGAAGGAAGCCGATGCGTAGACCCCGCCGGCGCCCCAGGCTGGAGGCTGCCAGAAGCCACGGGGAGCGCCTTGTCTGAGCCACCCGGGTGCGGAGCGCACAACTAGGGGCGCGCTCCGCGCTGGCCCCCTGCGGCCCGGGCGTTACAGCAGGAAGTGCTTCGTCCCGTTTTTGGTCTCGCAGTCAAAACATTTGGCTGAATCTCGAAATAACTTTTTTGATAGCCCGGAAAAGAAACACGACAAATAGATTCACCACCAGGCTTGCGTCAGAGAACCATTTCCCCTGGACTATGGAGAGATTGGTTTTTTCATTAGTTGCAGGAACTGATATAAGCCACAGCATTTGCACAGCCCTCACAAAACTGCTCACGTTTTCGGTTCCTTTGATCCACAATAACAGAAAAGTTTTGCTTTGCATGTTTTTGTTTTTTGTTTTCCCCACGTCGCGTTCAGTGACGGTGTTCTCCCAGTTACAAGTTCCCTCTCACCCCAAACAGTTCAGGATTGCTGTATTTTTACAGGGACCTATATAGTTGGAAAAAATTCAGCGTTTGCTGGTTCACCTTCACTTTTTTTCCTCCCAAACAGGAGTAACACTAATCATGTAATCAGTTAAACAAGACAGACTTTAATATCATTAACCATAGATCTCTCCATTAACCTTGGCCAATTGTGTTGCTTCGTAGAAGGAAGTAATAAAAACGAAATTCTTGCGAATAAATAAAATTATGGAAGCCATTTATCTGAGGTTCGGATGCAGAAGGTTTCCGTCTTTCTAAATAGAGCTCTTGTGTATAAAAATTAAGAAATAAAGTGGGTAAAGTTAGCCTTATCAGGGTGCTTTGCACATAGTAGGTATTCAAAGAGTATTTAGTATCCCTCTCTCCTCCTCATCCTTGGAAGTTTCGGCACGAGATACAGACTTCCCAGTGGCTAAGGAAATTATGCTCCAACTTCGCTTCTGGTTCATGTAATCTTCACTCACTTAAAAAAATCCCTCACAAAATTTGTCCAAGGAACTTAAATAGCTTATGAAAACTTAATGGAAATAGTAGACAAAATAAAAGGTGTGGTGACTATAATCATATAAATCCAAAACACATTATTTTGAGCTTTTCAGTGGTTGCCATTAATAACTACTCCCATTTGATTTCATTTACTGATTTCTGAGGTAAAAACGAAAATTGTGGGCTGGTACTCGGTTCTCGCGTTTCTGCGAGAGCAGGCTTCACCCACCAACTGATTTATCTCGACCTCATATTTTTCACAGCGCAAATTTTATCTGGACACTGTTCAGCTATCCTCTTTTGAGACGTGTTCATTTTTTTCTTTTCAAGTTACAATGAGAAAATAGAGAAGGAGGTTGCAGCACTCGCGGGTGGAGAAAACCCACCTGCCTGCAGATCCGGATCGGCGGGGCAGCCACAGCTGCTCTGCGGGCCCGCAGCGCGGTCGGCCAGGTTTTCTGTCGCGTTCGCGAAGAGTAACAGTCGCGTCGCAGTGAGTTTCCTGGCAACTCAGCGCTGCGCTCTGAGCAGAAGAGAATTCCCGCGCATTCGCCTCCGCTTACAGGCTTTCCTGCCTCAAATTGTTGAGTATTAGGAGGGTAACTCGCGGCCTTTTTATTTCTCCTAAATGCGAGGCCGGTTGCGGCGGGTGACCTCGGCGCCTACGGCGGATCTCAGCCTGCGGGAGCGCGGCTGCCCGCGGGGTGAGCGGGACGCCCTGGGAAGATGCCCTCGGAGATGCCCTCGGGGAGATGCCCTGGGGGTGAGCCTTCACGCCCCCACCAGCGGCCCACAGAGGCGAGCGCGTGAGCAAGCGCGGACGCCTTGGCCCAACCCCGTCTCCCCCCACCCCAGCCCCCAGCCCCCAGCCCGCACACCCCAGGCCTCGAGGCCGCGCGAGGAAAACTCGGGGCGCCGGCGTCCTCTGTTTAGACGGGCGGTCTTGGGGCGTCTGTGGAGAGGCCGAGGGGCGCGCTAGTAGCTTGCCACCAGGACTTTTCGCTTTTGGATCCACTGAGCTCGTTCCACGCGAGCACGTAAGTGCCGCCTTGCCGTGCCCTCCAGAGGCCCGGGTAGAGCCCAGGATCGCCGGGATCGCAGGGAGGCCGGAGTGGAGAACAGCCAGCCCAAGCGCTGCCCAGAACCGCTGTCCGGGGCGCAGCCGGCGCCCCCTCAGAGTCCTCAGAGCGCTGAAGTTGTGGGTCCTGTAGTTTGCTCAACCGGACGCCCACCGAGGGGCCGGCGGAGCCTCTCGCTGGCCTTCCGTGGGGTCCTGGCATCGACGGGACCAGGGCTCGTCATTATTTTTGCAAACTGAGACTTGAAGGACTGACTAGGGCTGTCCCACGTGGATGTCCCCCGGGCCCTGGTGTCCTGCCGAGAGACGGGACGGCGCCGGGCCCCAGCCAGGCCTGAGGAGCCACAGCGAGCGGAGTGCGGGCGGAGGCCTCCCGGGCCCCTCCTGGAGTGGGCGGCGCGCCGGCACGAATCCTCGTCAGGCGCAGGCGAGTCTTGCGGGAGGGAGAGCGGAGGGAGAGAAGCCCGTCGCGTCGCGGGCCCTGCGGGAATGCGCCTGTCAGCGGGAACGCCGGCGCGAGCGGCACGGAGTCTGGCGGCTCTGAGCAGGGAGGCTGGGCCTGGCCTGCGCGCCCGCGGCCGCGGCCTCCTGGTGCCTCACACCCTCCAGCCACAGGCGGTCCGGCAGCGGCCGGTCTGGCCCTCAGGGGAGAGGCCCGGAGGGTGGCCGACGGCAGGGGGCCCAGACTCCGCGCAGACACGGAGAAGTCATGAGGGTGTTTCCAGGCCGCAGCGACCTCTGGACAGTGGTTAACTCAGAGTCAGGTTTCTTTTTTGACAGAAGAACTCAAGTTTCCCAAATCTGCAGACTGTGAACTCAAGGCTGGCTTCTGTCTTGGGATCCTGTAGGTATTTTTACCTGTAGAAGAGAATTTGGGACTTTCTTCTTTCCCTCAAGTGACTTTATTCTTTCCACCCACAGACAGGTGGGCTCCAGGCCTGGGAAGGTTCCGTCCCTCTTTAGGTGTGCGCCTCCTTCTCGGGACACTGCGCGTGCCCCGCACCCCTGGGCCCGCCGGTGAGCCAGGGAGGTGACTGCCTGCGGCCGGTCTGACACCCGCCGAGGGGTCTGTGGGGCAGACCCGGGAGGGACGCAGGGAGGAGGCCTGAGTGTGTGTGGCGACTGGGGTGGTCAGGGTAGCCCCTTCTCCATGAGGAGGCCTAGGCAGTTTTGCTGCTTGACTAAGAAGACAGGGTGGACGTGCCCAGTCTAAAGGTAGATGGGACAAGGCCTGAGACCAAGGTGGGGTCAGAAATCTGTATTCACCTGGCTGAGCTTGTTGTATTTTAAGATTTTCCCCATTTACTTTCCTTTTACTCTTTAGTCAAGTGTTTTTTTAAGTTTGCAAAAGGAAGTCATTCAGTTAACGGATATATATAGAGAGCCTACCATGTGCCAAGCACGGGAATGGAGAGTGAACAAGACACTTCCTGTCCTCACAGAGCTTACAGTCCCATTTTTACCAGGCAGTTAAAGTACCCATGGAAGGGGTTACAGGGGTACTTCTGTCCATGGTGAAGTTCAACATTTGTTTACAGCATTTATTTAAAATTTCAACACCCGTGGAACAATAGAGGGCAGAGGACTGGGTGGGAGAGCAGATAGACAACCTCAAGTGACTAGCCTGGACCCAAGGGAGGAGTTTAAAGGGTGAACAGTGTACCGTCGGGCCTTCATGGTGGGAACCCAGAAAATAAAGCTGAGGGGCATTGGTGCTTCACTGGGTCAGGTGCCCCCTGCGTTTGCCTATGTGCTAAGATTCAAAGGATTCCCTTTTATTTTACTAAAGGAGTTGGTACTTCGAGGCCAGGACCCATTGAGGTGCATACAGATAAATAAAACTCATCTATCTCTGCTCTACCTACATGGTTAATATTTCAGACCTTGAAAGAAAAAAACTGATTTTAAGAGAACCCATCTAGCAGAATATTTTG